>JAQFZC010003989.1:0-17203 GCA_034695205.1 Dicyrtoma fusca | reverse complement strand
CTAGGCACCGACTAAGCACCGCCTAAGCACCGCTTAAGAACCTGCTATGCTCCGGCCTATGCTCCCGTGTAAGCACCACTACGATGTGATACGAAAATTCCCGGATAAGACCGAGATGCTTACATAGTAAATAAGTGCTCTAGGTAGGGAACGTTTCCATTGTGTACCGATACTTTCCTCTCCCACTTTCCCAATATATTTTCCCCATGCACTGCATTTCATTGTGGAAGGAATCGCTCCCATCTCCCCGTTCTCACTCTCTACTTCTTTTTATTTCCCCCAAACCATCCATCCATCCATCCATTTCGGTCATATACCAATCCATTCCTATACGGATTCTATGGATTTCATACAATGGCCTATTCTCACCCTCTACGCACTTCCACTCACCGTATTTCATGTGATGAAATGTGGAAGCGCCTATACCTCACTTAACTAGCTCCTCTGTGTCTCTATGTATAGGAGAGGGTTACTAGCCGTACAACACCCCTAATTTTCTTATCTTTTACCATTGATCAATTCAATTGTGACGACAAAGATAACTTTTTCAATTGAATTCTTGTTTTCGAAAATCATTTTTTTTAGAGCGTCGATCCCCAAAAAAGTCTTATAATGCATTCTGCAATGTATGTATGTCCTAACTCCTGACAATGCAATGTAAATTGAGCCAAGCGAAAGCCTAATGCGTCTATTTATTCTAATAAAAAATTGAGTAAAAAAAAAAGAAAGTAGTTGAGTGAAAACTATTTAGGGAAACAAAACGTGGAATGAAGATGTCAACTTTTATTTTTAAAGTTATATCTTCATCTCTGCATTCTTCGGTGCTGTGCTGATGCGGATACTCGGTACTCGGTAGGGAGATGGGGGCTAAGAGTTTACTGGAAGATTTTGAAAGTGTGTAGACTGCATCTGTAGATAGTACATAGATAGGGATAGATAGGCTATCTCTGTAGTTGAAACTTAAGTGCATTCCAATGTGAGACCCTCTTGTTGAAAGAGCTCAAGTTCTGTTTTACTTTCACGCTTCCATCGCTCCCTTTGTCTTCCGTATGTCAAAGAGTTCAGGCGTCTCCAGTCTTATCGTTAGACTCCTATTCAAAGTTGACTATCAACACTTTCAAGAAATACAGTACATACTTGCCAAGTCAGATAAATAACTAACACAGCAGAAGTAGCAGTGCTTATGAGACTCGAGCAGTCGCTACTTGAAACGAACTCTACAAGCCCCATCATACTGATATCAGCAGCTGTCATATACTTAGACGTTTTCGCAAACTTCCTTCATCATCTTATCTCAAGATGCATCGAAATTTAAGAAAGTGTACAAAGTGAAAAGTGTAAAGAAATGAAAAAGCTTTCGAGCATCATTATGTAAAGATATCTTTCGTATGTGCATGACAGAGCAGGGCAGAGCAGCAGCACATTAGTTCCTTCGTTGTTAACTTGAAAAAGAAATTGTAGAGGTAAACTTGCTATTGGCGTTGGTGGCTATACTATATAGTATATATACACTTATATTATTATATTGTATCTTTTACAATTCACCCTTCAACCCGGCGCTCTGTTCAGGATCCATTAAAACTTTTGGTAATTTTCTCTTCACCTCGACAGCGATTACCATCACGATGAGAAAAGGGATCGTAGTATAATCTTAGGGAATGTCTCTCAGCTCTCGAGCTGACGAAATTCACTGCCACCGCCACCCAATACAAAAAGCCGTGGCCATAAAATACATAACATCATATCGATATGTCTGTCGTCTGTAAGGAGGAACAACTGGTTTACAAAGGATTACAATCGCATTATCAACCATAACCAAGTCACTGGTATTTATGCCCTTTCATGAACATGCATTTTCTCGGCGCCTCGCCTCAATAAGAAGGGGAAATAGAAATAATGCCACTGTGGATCTTCTCCCACGTATTTCACGCCTGAATAAATTCCAACAACTGCAACTCCAGACTCCAGACATTTTAAAACTTTACGCAATTTTGTTACTGTACCATATGTATACTTATAGCAAAGGAATTTACACACAGGAACTCAAAACTCTGCCCGAATATTAGTAGGTAATTATATACTACGCGGGTTTTGCAGCGTCAGGATTCAGGATGCGACTGCAGGATCCACCAGAGCGAACCAGTGAAGTGCAGCCAAAATACTTAACATTGCTCTGGGCTAAAGCTACTACTATGACCAACCGACCCCGCCTCAATGCGTTTGACTCGGAACAGGGAGCCAGACAGGAAAAATGCTCCCGCTCCCATTATTAGCATGGATGGCAGATGGAGATGGAGAAGGGTGGGTGAAAGGAGTGTATATAGTATTATTTTTAAAAAAGAAGTCCCTTGCCTCACAGAATATGCCAAGGGAGAAATTAATGGGTATTATTACATAGTAGAAAATTACAGAATTATTTCCAATGGTTTGCCTCGCTTCTAATTTACATTTTTCCATGACAGAATCTTCTGTCTTCAGCTGGAAAATTAGGCGCTGAGCCTTCCCGTGAATGTCAAACCCAGAGGAAAGTTTCAACTTGAAACATTCCAAACTGCTTGATTACATTGCTGCTGCTACTGCTGTTTGTTCTTGTAAACATGCGTAGCGTACCAGCGTCGGTTGCAGGGCAACTTGTCTGGTGCAACAAAGTTTAACAAGTATGTACGTATGCATTACTAATAGTCGTTTGGCACACGGAATATATGCTCCATGGTCCGGCTGGTTTTGCTTTCAACTTTAAACTGCAGTATGTACTAGCATTCAAAATAAGGTGTACATACGTACATACATAGTAGTTGTTAAAACTGTAAAGTTAAAGTTTTAACAGCGCTTGTAACATTATGTTTCAACTTGTCCCTTTTTCAAGCTGCAAGTGAATTCAAATTCATTAGAATTTTTCACCCTCCCTTAAGAACATTTTAAACGTCATCGTTTATTCCGTAAAGTTTCCAAGACATTTCCAAGGCTTTTCTCCACCTAAAAAGCTAACTTGGACCATAGGCTTGAATTTGAATTTTCTGCCGTGCCAGAAGTCTATACAGTATAGGTAGCTATGTATGTAAAGCTAGAAAAAGTGTCTACGTACATCTAACAAAGTTAAGAGAGCAGGAAATACGAGCGAGAAAATGTTTCTTGATGCTTCGAGATAGGATGGAATCAGACGCAAACCAAATACACTGCACTGTGAAAACTATCATGTTTCCAAAGTATCTGTAGATAGCTTACAGCAAAGGCAAACCTAGGTTAGGTACATATAGAATGTCACCTTGAATCCACATGTACTTACTTATCTACTTTTTTCAGTGTATGTGGTGGCAAGTTTAGTATTCTACCTTGTGGAGGTGAATTTAAACTAGGTTGGGTACCTTTTAGAAAATGTCTATAAGGTATATACATTGGCCGGCATATATTTATCTAGATTCTAGATCTCTACATAGACTCTAGCTTTACTAGAGGAGGAGCTGTCCATGTATGACGCCATACAATTTGAATACGGTCAAAGCTTTGAAAAAAATTAAGTAAAAATGCAGTTATGAAGATTAGGTAAATTCACATTGTCACAAGAACTAAATAAACTTGAAATGACACTTTCAAAAAGGATTAAAATGTGAATTTTATTCACTTCAAAAAAGTCATTTCTATAAAGTCATAATTGAAAGCCCCCTTTCACTCCTTTCCCTTATTCCACCACAAGCAATGTATGTATATCTCTCAATATTTACATTTCTCTTACGAACCTACCTACGGACACGTTCAATGCTAAATGGATTCCCTTCCCATTGAGTCTGAAAAGCCAGCTTTCGGAAATCGGTTCCTTGGTTTTCTTTGCTCAGCTTTTTTACTCCACAATCTAAATATCTCTAAGTAGAAGAAGAAGAAGAAGAAAAAAACCAACCTTAAAGCTTCTTTAAAATATCCTGAGAATGGGTTTAAATGCATTCGACGTTTCAAGACCCCCATCACATGCAGATCCGGAGGATAGAAGAAGCAAAGTTGAAATGCATACATATGTGCCTACATACGTATATGTACACGACAGACTATTTGAAGAGTGAAACGTGCGGGACTAGCCGAACCGTGAAATAGACACTTGACTTACAGTTATCGTTTGCTCTTGTGCTTTAATGTAAGTGAGAGTGAGTCATTCTGTATTCGGCCCATCATTTTCATTTCATTTTCATTCGCTTACTCTACTCATCGAGAGGCTGAAACCCACGCAATAATTTATATATATTTACCGGCACTACATACATTAGAGAATGAAGAAACCACCATGTTCTGTCTTACGCTACGTCCATTGTGCTAGCTTGGCTTAGTTAGCAGCCATTAATTTTGAGGGTTGTTTCGACCCTCTTCATCCTCATTTGACGGGACAATGGGTTGGAATAAATCCTTTTGATTACTACTTTAGCGCTCCCTTAAATTGCGTATTGCTTTCACTTATTGCTCCTGCAATGGAAGAATAATTGATAGGATGTCCGGAACTAAACGGCGAACTGCTGTAGTCAGCACATACTGCAGTAATGTCTTATATTTTCTTTAAAAAATCGGAATAAAAGCGCGTAGGAAGTAGTTTTTGTTTGCAGCGCTCAGTGGGCGTAAAAATGTGGGTATAGGTATGAGAAAAAACACAGAAATTCCAAAATAAGACCATTTTGTTTAAAGCCACAGTAATACTTCGGATGTCACATGCTATTCGTGTTATCTTTTTCTTTTGCTACACGTCGAGTTGGCTAGTGCACTCTCTAAGAGTACTGTAACTGTATATATAATCGATAGAGAATCTACCTTTGTAACTTTTGGTTTTCCAGCGGTTGCTTCTGATCGCGTAATAAGTAGTACATCCAATTTCTTTTGGCATGTCCTTTAGTTTCATGGGAAGGGAAAGTCTAGAAAATCCTCTTGGGAAATGGAATGAAGGCTTTTAATTCCGCAACTCACCGTGTAGCAATCAATCATATGACCGAATGGTCGGCTAGACACTTTCCTTAAACTCACGATTACGGATCAGCTCGACGCCCGCCACCACCATCAACACTAACGCTATTTCGTTTCGAAAACAGACCCGTATTTTTTCTATATATATGTACCTACTATACTCTCGTCAAATAATGTGAAACAGTAGCAGTCCCACCTTTCACTCCTTCCAATGCCAATGCCACCCTGTCTACCAACTATGTATACCGACACCAAAGGTACAGAGACAGCCACCGCCGAGCCAGAGTTCTATTACACGGTCGAGAGAAATCGAGGTGATTTGTTCACATTTCGTCTATTCGCACAGGACTCTTTTATACTGTCAATAGAAACTGATGCTGTGCATATGAATGTATGTAAGGACAGATCCCTCCTCAACTTTACGTTCTTATTTGTACTTGCATTTGTGTATTGCCCAGGGTTACACTACCAGGTAGTGTCGCTACACACAACTGGGAGAGAATGCCTCGATTTTTCTTCCTCCTGTCTCGGCCTATAAATATAAGCTGGTCTCAGGTTAAATGGGTCTCTCTCTATGTATAGGAATAGGGCGCCAGTGCACTGCACTGCATTGCACTGCGAACACTCGGTTGGAAATGCCATGTCAACTGTGTAATAGAAATGATTGAAGCGTTAAAAGATTTCTTGGTTGATTCGTCAACTTGGCACGATGCCTCCAACGAAGCGTACTTAAGCTCTCAACTGAATTAATCTCCATCTACATACTTATTAAAGACCCATTCGTCACTTTCAGCTGAGCGTCATAGTTGCTAATAATTAATAATTTACTCAATCGTAATCGAATGGAGGGAATAATAATAGGGGAACCTCCACTATAGTATCTTCACATTGAATCTCAAATCTACAATGCAATGGGAACATGCAAGGGCAAAGAACATAGAATCGCAGGTAGATTAGGGATACGATTTAGTACTAGTCCCACCTTTGGACCTTGGATTATAGATTTCACCAGAATTTTGCTGTAATACACTGACAGCGAAAACCCCGCTGACATTTCGTGCTCATAATTTTTTGAATTTTCGGATATTTCATATTTTCGTGATTCGTGATCCAGTATGGTAAACGGAGAAGCTAAATTGAAACTGCACGAATTTAGCTGTCACAATCCAATAGTTGAGGCTGGATGGCTGGTAGGGCTGGGCTGTACGCATTACAGTGCATTAAAGACTGAGGCTACGGCCGGCTTAAGCTTAGGCTAAAAGAATACCTAGAGGCTCAAGTATGCATGTTTCATCATCAATGCACTACTACGAGTGCATAAAGTGCTCCTGCACACACACATATGTGCGTGGTTTGAAAGGCAAAAGGTGTGTGTAGGGATACTAGAGTTGGTTGACGCTCTCACTAAATAAATAAACTTTGAAAGTTGGAAGCGAATGAATTCCAAAGGGCTTAAACCAATCTATGGTTACACGGTTTTCTCCTCAGCCATCCTTTCACTTTCAATTTACCCCCTCACTCCTCTACATACACTCTCCTTCCTCTGGATTTTCAAACTCACCACAGTGTAAATATACGCTCAACCCGAACCAAATGGTATAGGTAGCTACTTACCTGCCTATACATACTTACAACCAACCAGCCAACTAACCAATAATAATCCAACGAAAACTCCCCAAAGACAATCAACTAAAAGCTATTCAGAGTAACAACATACCTAGGTAGGTACCTACGTCAGCTCTGAACTTCTGGTCCAGGTGGAGATCATTTGAATTTACAAATTAAACCCAAAGATAAATAGGAGAAGAGAAAAAAGCGCTAAAAATAAGTTTGTGTCAACCACTACAAACAATATTTGATAAAACTGATTGAAGCCCATTGATCGACGGGCTACTACATACCTACTACGACGAAAGACGAAATGCTTTACAGAGTAACATACATATAGACAGCTTTGACAAACCAATAGAGTTCCAGAAGTTGTTACCTTGTAATTTTGAAGGGTTTAAGTTGTCCTAAACTACCTCCATGACTGAAGCAAGTTGAAAGTAAGTTGGCTTAGTTTAGTTTACATCTCTTCTCTGGTTCTAAAGTGAGTTCAAAGGAAGGAAGGAAGGGGCTCTGAAGGAAGGGAAATGGGTCTAAATGACAAGCTGTGTGATGAGAAGAAAGATCTATAAAAGCTGGAGCACGTTTCCATGTCTTATTTATTTTTTATTTGCTCAGCAAAATAAGTTTGTGAACAACTTCAAAGAATGGAGTCCGGACCAGGGACAGAGATGAACATGATGATGAAGTTTATTTTGAGTCTCATCATCCAATTTAATCAGAGACACAGAGAGGAGACACAAGTAAAGGTATCCAAATCTCATTTCAACTCCAAAGACACAAAGATATTATTTAAGGAGCACAAAAGTTCTTTGTTCTGTCTCAATTATCATTGTAGATTTAGATTTTAGACTCCATGATGGGAGTTCACCCTGTCATGTTCTTGGTGTATATCAAATTCAGAACAAAATTGCGCAATCTACTATAACTAATGAGATCAACTGTAAACTATATGTATATATAGATATACACAGTTTCATAGCAACGCACTTTGAACCTTACAAACTAAAATAAATAAAGCAGCAAGAATTCCAAGAGTAATCAAAAAGCTTATAGAATGAATGCTACACACTTGAAAAATGTTTACCTTGTGATGCGTCTTGCCCTTGTTTGTCTTCTCCAATTGTTACTGTCAGTTCCTTCAAAATAAGGATGGAAAAACGATCTTTCATCCAAGATTGTATAAGTACTGTGGCTGGAAAATGCAGTTTGTGACAGACAGCCACAGTATGAAGGAAAAGGAAAGTCAAAGTGTATCTAAAATTGGAAATGAGAGCCTTCTTCCCTGAGTTGTTTTTGGCCACGAGCCACAATTTTAAATTTATTGTTTGACTTTAGAAATGGGATTGATGATCTTGACACAGAGACTACACTGACAAGTTCACAACACCAATAAGGATGTGGAGAGATAATTATGTTGGGAAAGTACAGACGCTTTCAAATTGTAAACAAGACACATTTTTCTTTGTAACGTATTTCGTACAATAGCAATAGGTAGTATGGATGATGCCTTACGTACACTATAGATACAGTAGGTCCAAGTACTAAATATAAATTATATGGGTAGTTTATAGTTTACTTTTTTAAGTACAATTTAGTCTAAAAATACTACGTTGCCTTGTATGTATAAGTAAGTTTAAAGCCTTTTTTTCCCCTTCAAAGTTGAGTTGAGACAAGAGTTTTCGTTCAGTGTTTGTGGTTTTTCACTTGTTTTTCATTCTACTTTCCTTCCGTTCCCTCCTCATCCACGAACCGCAACTTCTTCAAACTCTGAAAAGAGACATCAAGCCAAAAAAAAAAAGTTTTTTAGTCATAAGAATTCATATTCATCTTCATCGTAAGGCCAATTGTAGAAATGTAGAAAGTTTTTTTTTTCTACTACAAAGTTTTTACTGATCTCTTCACAGTTGGAAATTGGACTGTCTGAAGATTGTCATTTTTTCATATCATCCTCAGCTCAGAGTCCCAACATTTCCAACTCAAGTTTCCCTGTCCATGAGTCACGTTTATAGTTTTATATAAGCTGTTAAATGTCTCCAAGAAAATCCCAATTCTTTTTTATTTCCCCCGAAGAACTCAGCCTTGCGTACAAAAGGATATGATTTTAGTTTTGAGGGGAAAAAATAATATGATATTTTTTCATATTTTTCATTCTATTGTTCCTACAATTATTTATTACACAGGAAATATCTCTCCATGGAAAAAAAAACTTAAAATCTCTCTTTCTTTTCCATATTCTACCCGTTTCCTTCCGTGTTTCTTAAAACAGGGGGCTCGTATCTATTTGCGCTCTGCTGTATTATTGTTCCATTTCTTTACCTATCGTTCATATCTTATTTTTCCGTTTCCGTCCTCCCTGATGAAAGTAAACTTTTCAATTTTTAGGATAAATAAGAAATGAAGACGAAGAGGAGGAAGAAAGAAAGTCGAAGGAGAAAGTAAAGGAGGTGGAGTTAAAGATTTTCCAGTTGTTCATGCTAGAAAGTACAATTTGATAATATGTGAGCATCAGAGAAGATTAAATTATGTTTTCAATGTGAGTCAGCTCTGTGTGTATGCTCAACCTGAGTTTCCATGCATAGCATTGGTAGGCATGGAGGCTCGATTACATTTTTGAGACTCCTTCCCTACCCTATGCCACTCAATACCATGTGAAAGTCCGGCCCTCCTTTAGCATAGTAGATACATACAAATTCGAGACGCACCGTCATCGTTCCATCTGTCTGTACGTAGTCAATCGGGATTGGAACTGGAACGTGCTCATCATACAAAAAGCCGGAGAAATGTGCATAGCTTTCTCTTTCTCTGGCTTCGTAGGCCTATCTGTAGACTTGCTAGCGAAATTTGTTCCTGCTTTCCCGATGCTGTGTTGCCTTGGTTGGATTTTCCCGTTGAAACTAGGAATAAAGTTAGGTAGGTGGGTAGGTACGTCTCTCTAATATTTTTATAGCTATCCCTCCTGAATAGATAGCAACACAGACCTACCGATCGCGATGAATCATCCTCAAGATACAAATACGCCAATGTAGGTAGGTAGGTACATATCTATACGATCCATAGATGCAACTGAATGGCTCTTCAAATATTGGCAGGTGGCATGGTAGGCTTGTGCATGTGCCTCAACTGAGAAAGAGTGCAGAAGGTACCCCATAGAGCTATATCCCCAACTTTCCAACCTATTCGTTCCGATTGCGATATTTGTAAATATCTCCATATAGCGTGTCGAATGCAAATAACGTTATAATGCTATCCACTGGGATTGGAAAGTTTAAGAAAAAGCACGAATCCATCGCATTCCATCATCCGAAGAAAATTCTCCGGGCAATCCAGACTTTGAATTTCCTTCGATAGCCGTATGTAGGTAGGAAGAGAGGTAGGGAGGGAAATCCAGGAGAACTGAGCTGCATAACCTCAAGAAGAAGAAGAAAAAAAAAGTCTATAATATATTTACAAAGTGCTAGCATACGCAGACACAAGGCAAAAGCAAGGCAAGCTATCTAATCGTAAAGAGTTCACATTCCTATTCAATCCCAATCATTTCAAAAATCCTAGAGAGTAAAATCAAGTTAGAATCCAATTTAATGCATTTTTATAGCCCTCACGTCATTTCCTACCTATGGGCAAAATTCGATTTTATCGCGTCAAGCATAAAATCTGAAGTAATCAGTTTTAGAATTTAATATTTTAAGGTAAATGGAACTGCATGCTTCAATGCACCAGGCTCACGAAGAGACACGGCAGACTGCAGCAAGCATACTACAGCATTGCATGGTTACAGTAGCCAACCTTGCTATCTCCATAGGTTTTTTTAACACCGATTTTTGCACAGCCGTGCATACTTTGCAATGCCTGTAGTAGCTACCGAGTGAAGATTAAAGTTAGGTACCTATTCCATATTTACAAACGCTAAGTGGTTTTCCAGGTAAAGCAATTTAGCCTTTGAACCTTAATTTTGTTGCTAGGTTGTAGTTGACACAATTTTAGACAGGAGAATGCAATGCCATATCATTATAGAAAAGTGGGAGAAGTATCTGTGACTTAAATTATTTTTAAGAAACTCAATTCGCACAAGTCTTGAGTTGACTTGCGTGATCTTTATTTTTTAAAATACTTTTCAGACCCATTTCAACGTCTGGAGGTAGCCAATACGGAAACAGCTATTAGTACTAACTCCTAGCTCCATGTTATTCGTTTATAAAATATATGTACCTACCTAGCTACAGTAGCTACAGCTACAAGCTAGTATAATTTTTTATTTTGCTACTTAGTTTGCTACTTCTACAGATACTTACCTAAGTACAAAACTTGGTAGATAAGGAGGGTAGCAACCGTCGTCTAGTTTTAATTATCAACGTGACAGGAAGCCAAATTATTTTTTTTGATAAAGTTTGGCGTTGCCATAAAAAAATGCTGTCCTTGAAGTGAGTTCTGATTTTATATTACAGTTTTATCTCAAATCAAGATTCTTAAGCCGTTGACACTACTCCTATACACTTTCGCTCACTATACTTATACACATTTTTTGCCAACAAGATAAAAATACCAATCGTCTGAAAATAAAATCGTGTACCAAACGTGCTCTAACACACAGATACATCTTCTACTCCAGTCTCGTTTCGAGTTTATTTCATTCCGGGTGAATGACTATCAAAATACTGTGACACACACAAGAACACTCGCAGACTTAAAGATAAGATGTTATATTTCCGCAATAATTTATAAGTCAATGAATTGTAATTGTCAAAAATCGTCAGAAAATTGCAAAGCCACTACCACCCACGTGCAATAGTTAATCCAACCATTTACGGTTCTAAAACATTGAAGGAAATTGTCGTGTATTGTTGCCACAAACTGTACACTGAATACATAAATGCACTAAATGCAGACATGCAGGCAATGAATTTTATTTGCCATTTATATTGAAATGGTTTTATGTCCAACTATAAAATGGTAAGGCCAGGGCCTGTAAGGGTCACTTAGTTTAATATCTCACTCAATTAATTGGCAAATATTAATACGAAATACATTTTTATGGTGGTTGTTGGGTCACAATAAAATATAAAGTACCTCGGTATGTATGTATGTATGTATGTATGTACAAGTCAATTACAGTGTTGGCTTACGATTAGCAAGTTCAAGCCAAAACGTCTAGCAGTAGCTATATAGTAATCATAAAACGAATGGAAAAATTGGAGCGCCTTCAAAGTAAATGTGAATGTAGGCGTACCTATGTCTGTCTGCTATAAAATATGTATATAGGTATGCAGTTGCATCGAAAGCCAGAATTAGATTCAACGTCTTTTTCCTTTCCGCTGTCGTCATTGTCGAAGCTATTGCAGCTGACAAGCCTTGAGAGTCACTTGAGTGCGAATGCGGAACTGGAAAAAGTAATTTCGCTTTTCGCTCTCTCATAAATGAGCATTCCAAAATATCGTATTCCCATTTACACTTGTGGTTTTTTTTCCTGTCCTTTATTACGTCTTTCTTTTCAATACTAGAAGTCCCTGAATAGCAGAAAGCACGAGCACTTGTCAACTCAAGCAATTATCTAAATGAAACAACCGCCAGTATTAAAATAATTATCGAGGTCACCATTAAACAAATTAGTCCATACCCGCAAAAGTTTAATCAAAGACCGGCCAGTATTCCAGGATTTTCCTCAATCAATTCGCACACATTAAAGGAAAATGTACATTTAATTCTCCGCTTTCTACACACTGCACTTGAGTAATTTAACTCTTTGGCGGTTTGAAAATTCGAGGCTAGAGCATGCATTTAATTCCCTGTCGCCAAGTGTTATGCTTACATTACATGTATCAGACTAAAAGATAGACTCTAAGTATACTACTAGCTACAGTAGAGGTGCTACTCAAACGAAAACAAGTCCCTAGCAGTGGTTAGAATGGAAGCAAGTGAAATCAGAAATTGTGGGGAGAAAGCCCATCAGAATGGGACGAAAACATTTTGTCAACTTTCTATTTGACCATGACATACGACCACTGCCATCTACATACATACAAGGCCCATTTCCAGTCATTAATCAAAATCTAAAACGTAAATAAAAGGTAGTTACAGAAGTTTATGTATAGATTAAAGAAATTAGCATAGATGATAGTATATATACAGAGTTACAGAGAAAGTAGAGCTAATGATAGAGCTTACTAGAAAAGAAAAGTTATGACTGCAGGTAACAAGATCTTCCTGATAAGCTCCATTCCGAGATCATTAGAGAGCTCCTACACAAAAGATGATAATGAGATAACAAAACAAATGTCCCATTAATGCATATAGTAGCTACATACAAAAGGTGCATATCTATACCTATATACATATAGCCTTGATCTATCCGCCTATGAGAAAAATGAGAAATGACTCGTTGCCATAATTTTGAAACGCGTAAAACTGTCTCGGTTGGACCCCACGGAAGGCCCACAGAGTGCATACTTACACAAATATGAACATGCTCCCTACAGTAGTAGGAACTCTATCAAGCCTACAATTCTCCCACAATGATGAGATCATTATCAAAAAAGCCACTTTACTAAATTGCCCAATTATTTCATCTATACAAGCTTCATTTCTTTCTCCATTTTGTGTTCGTTAAAAGTATATCTTTGTGGAATTTGTCATTCGCCTCTGTGAGCGTCGCTGTGCAGATGTTAGTGGAGAGGAAGGAGAGAGCAGTGCGTAAAGTCAAGTGTTGTGTTTATTACATACGGCCACAGAGCCCTTGCTTTCCCATGAAAGACTTTCACTCCAGTCAGCCCACACACGATCTCCTTCTTCCAAGAAATTCCATGTTCCTACGTCTATGACGTATATGCTGTATGTATTTATTAGCTACTTTTCACTTTTCATACATAGTGTGTATAGCAATAGTAAAGGCATACGTACCTACATCTATAACCATAGCCAAGTATTTACATCCTACACGCTCAGCCACAGACCATTACAAAAGAATTTTCTGCTCCCAAGAAAAACATAAGTTTCTTTTCTACCACCAGACTAACGCTATCTAATAAAGTATATTTTATTTAAGTAGCTACCGTATACATATGTATACATTGGATTTTTGTGTACAGTGTCAGCTTTACTACCAGTATAATAGTAATAATAAGTTCTCATTCTCTGGGCAATCCATAAGTACCTAACTATTGCAAGCACCTTACCATCACACAGTCAGTGCAACCTTCTAGCCTTCTAGCCCCTTTCTTTTTCTCTAGGATTATTGTACTCTCAGCTTCCATAAATATGTAAAGAACTTATCTAATTTCGTTAACAAGGACCCACATAATCAGATCAGGCTCGGCGTACATATGTGTGTATCATAGCCAGACCACTATAGTATTTCTAGTATTTCATGTTCAGGGCTCAACAAATGTTCTTTGTGCCCATAAATCAGACGAGGGTAATTATTAGTGTTTAAGAGCTATACATACTGGAAGCATTATTCAGGTAGGTCACTATAGGAAATAGGACCGACAGAACAAGGAAGAAAGAAGGGAAAAAAATAGAAGTCTCACAATTCTTTTTTACTTTGTGACATTACAATACGACATCATGGGACGTAAAGAAACTTTTCTCATTCTCTGGAATTCATGTGGAACTCGCCTTGACTCTGCTGTACTAGCTAATAGTCTTCCTTTGGAAAGGCACTTTCTCCACTGTGTGTGTGAGAGAGCGTATCAACGTATCCTACAGCTTTCATCTTTCAATCTCAGATCAGTCTTCACCCCATTGATTATCCATAGTACACAACCTTCCTTAGTTCCCTACGACTATTTCTCTCCATCCCTCCCATTACTATAAGATATATATACTTATAGGTAGAGAGGTACCTATACCGTATTCCCGTAACTTTAATCTTCCCTCCCTCCCTATACATATAGCTACTTTCACTTGAAATCAGTAAGCATTAAGTATCCATATGAATTCGCCATCCACAGAACGCAACGCTCAGCCCCGGCGTTAGCTTCCTGCTATCAAAGATACGAAATCCCTTAAACTTTCCAAGTGCTTCAACAAACAGTTCTTCATTCTACTAAATTTCAAGAGATTTTCTCTACCATTTGGTGAATTGCACAAGCACACACACACACATGGAGAAGAAAAACGAGAATTACCTCTGAGCCATTTGTTCAGGCCTTTAACTCTGGAAATGCCTCTAGATTGCAATTAAGACTTCTCATTCTCGATTACAATAAGTATCATCATAATCATCATTTTCATTTGGAAAACTTTTTTCCGTACTCAGAAACGCTCATCATTACAATGACGGAAAGTAAAAAATAATTAGAGATAGCAGATACCTATGTATTCAATGATTTAAGTTTAATTTCTCTACTAAAAGTCATTTTCTGTGAAGCGTTTCCTTCTTCTTGGAGATTCTAGAAGGAATTTTAGAATCGTCGATCGGAAACATAATACAATCGCAAATCGTGCAGCTTGGAGACTGCGGTGTAAAATTTGGGAAATGGTTTGCAACGAAGATCTTGATTTACGGTATTTCTAGCAAGCAAGCATAGAGCTTTCCCTTGAACAGACAGAAACAGAAACACTGAGGCTATCCAATGTCTAAAATAATTGGCTACATGAACACCCGCTTATAAATCATGTGCCAGGGGTCGGATAGATTCCGCTTGTGACATGAGCTACCATACAAGGACCAGCTCCAGCTACTCGCTGTAATCCACAACAATTTAGCATGTGGAATTAAAAGCATTAGAGCTAATGCACAAATGTTGAGTGTATACGACAAAATCCCATCGTATCCCAGTCCCACAGCAGCAGCCTCAAGTTCATAATGAGCGACAAGGAAATTACTTTTAAATTGAAATGAGCTTTTGCTTTCTACAATTCAATTCCAAGTCCATGCATACAATAATACTTCTTCCGACAACACATTGCACTGCACTGGTGCGTTGACAGACAAGGGAAGGCCGGTAGTGGCAGCTCAAATGAATCAGAGTCAAACAACTTGACTGCTTTCTCTGAGTAGTCAAAGTTAAGTAGTGCAGTCCATCATGTGCACGAACTGTATACGGGAGGACAGAGAAAAGTAGTAAATGCAAATAAAGTACCGAGGTAGGGGCACCCCAGGCTAGGGTGGACGAGCTGGGAAGTCAGTTTCAAATTTGAATTTCTCCCTCAAGAAAACTAGAATAAAACGGAAGAGAAAAAGTAAATTGGCCTTTAAAATTTTCATACGCATCAGGAGACAGGTAAATTGGTTCGAAGAGTGACAGACAGCAGTCAGACATTTTTTTTCATTGTACAGGTGAAGTCGGAGCTACCTAAGTCACGTTAGCAATCCTATTTGCTACAAAAATACTGATAGCATCCCTTTATGTATGTACGTGTCCTATGTATCTCCATACCTTCAACTATGTACATACAACTCAAACTGTCATGTCCTTAGAAATTCTGATTTACAACCGTAAGTAGACGAGAAATAGACGACGTGTGCCCACAAAATACATGTATAGACTACATAGTACCCGCATCCGCATCCTCCTACACATTTTGAGTCAGCTTTGCTGGAACATGCTAAACATCGTAAAAATCTTTCATTTTTTTTTCTTCTTCTTCTTTCAGACAAAGCACCTACACCAATCTGGGCTGTACAGCTGAATAGGAAACATGTGAAATCCCCAGCAACTCCTAAACTGAGCATAAAAATACCACATAATATGTAAGCTCAAGAGTGGCTCCATCCACATCCTCAAATCTGACGTCTCCACTTCTGTCGTAAGTAATTATCTGTGTATATAAATTGTAGCATTACCCCCTTAAGGATGACGCATGTGATGTGTGATTTGACTTAAAACTTGGAACGTGTCAAACATCTTTTAAGAGGAAAGGCCAAAGGAAAGTGTGTTGGCTATCTGTAGAATTATAAGTGGAGGAATTCCCAAGTGGTCAACGGGGCGGGGGATTCATATTCATGGCGTAAAGGAAAATTCATAGAAAAAATGCACCGGAAATTTGGTTGCCGACTCAGAGTCAAAATTCAAGGCGTCATACAGTATGCACTTTTTTGTGAAAGGAAAGGTGGGTAGGTTTTAACCTTGCGTTCTATCTAGAAACTTAAAAAGTAGAATTTATACTTATCTCTTGCCCCTCCATGCCTCCATACCTATATAATGTAGCTTGAACTCTGTTCTATCTGTACAACACGGCGTTCATTCTAACTAGTAAGCTCAAGGCTTGTGGAAGAAAACAAACCAAAGACGAAGAAAATTATAAGCTTCTGGCACTATTGGTATAGCGCTCTGCATGAAGAAAGATGAAAAGCATCTGTGGGCTACAACAGGCTGGGAAATAGAGAAATTCTCACTACATTTTTTTTGCGAATGGAATATATCCTCCTGCTTCATTCTTTTTTGTAGTTTGCTCGCAACCCATAAAATCGTGTCCGTGATTTGAATAATTTATGATAGCGCCAGAAATTATTCACACCGTTCCTTCCCTCTGTCTTGTCTGCACTCAATCCCTCTGTCTCTCCTCTGTGTCTTCCCTACCCCTCTGACACTGTACTCGCTCACCGTTACGAAGAACTAGTGCGTCTACCATTACGCATGATGTACCGTAAAGCTCCAAATTGTGCCCGGAGGGCACTATTTCAAAACTCGAGCTAAGACCCCGAGCACAAATACAC
>JAQFZC010003988.1:0-17203 GCA_034695205.1 Dicyrtoma fusca | reverse complement strand
GGTATCTATATTTATTTTTGGATACGATTATTGACAAAGTATTATAATTTCAACTTGTGTGAATTGAATTCAGTAAATAAATATTGCTACACTCGCGCGATTCTGACTATACTATATAAATAAACGGGAGGAAACCACTCCGTCTACATAATGGATTTAAATTATAATTTCTGATGCGCAACACAGGATCCTTTTTCCCTTTTTAGAACTAAAGTCTAGAGCCTGGAGTCACTTTATGTAAGTAGGTAGGTACATTGGTAGTGCCCTTTTATCAATGTACCCCATAATCATAGTCCGCCAGTCTTCAATTTTCTTGCCACCCGAATCGGACCACAATCATGACGCGTTTTATTCCATTTAAGTAATTTAACATGATCTAAGTAGTTTGCAACAGAATCTCAATTCTCTGGCGTAATCAACTGAATTTCTTTTCGACCCTCTAAAGCTCTTTACTGGTTTATAACTCTATACTATTTTCAGGCGGCAGCTTTTTCCCTTTTTATGAAAAAGTCATTCAATAGAATGAAGGCAAACATAATCACTTATGCATGATCTACGATGACTAAAATTAGAATTGAAGCAACCGAAGCGTGTTCTTTGGTACACTCTACAGAGCCATGTATTCCTTGATGTTTCACAAACAACATTACACGCATTATTATTTACTGATTCAATTACGTCAGATACTCAAAACATGCAATTCTAAAAATGCTGGAAAAGTCCAAACAAGGGAGTAGAATCCAGGATAGTTTAAGCAGTACGCACAAATTTGATTGATATTACACCCACTCAGTGCATTGAAGTAATCACATTTATTTTGCCATCACAATCCGCTAAAAAACTACAAAAGTATCAAATACCCACATACCGGATGTGTTTCCAGAGGCAAATCCAGAAGCATGTCCCCAAAGAACTCTCTACAATACTGTGCAATTTTTGCTTGCTGCTTGGTATTACAATGATTTTCAAAGGAAAGAATCACGGGATAGTCCGACGTCTTGAATGCACTCTCCGCTATTGCTTCTATCACGTCCTACAAAATTACAAGACACAAGTATTAAATCAATCAAAATTACAACAATATACAACATCATTCACATCATAGGAATTTCCGTACAATCTCTTTAAAACTTTCTGAAACTGCAAAATGTAAAATAGGCTGTGGGTGTCTTTTGAAACACTATACACATGCACCGTTGTGCATAGATTGCATCCCACCACAGTCACAGCTTCATTCATTACGTACCTACTTAGGTATTTCCCTTTTGGAAGCGAGTGAACATACAACAATAAATAATAACATCGGTATAGCACAGATGAAGGCAGAAGAATAAAGAACGTAGGTATGTCTATTAATAAATGACTGAGCACATCATTAAAATGAAAATACTTCGGCTGCTAACCAAAAGTGTCTCCGTAGTAGACCTTTTTGTAATGAAAAGTAAATCGATGAAAATGCGGATGAAGCTGAACATGATGTAGATTATACATATTATATTTTTACATAAAGCGTACAGTAGAAAGTGTCTCTGAGTTTCCCAGTGCTCTCTCCTTTTATGAAGTGTACACACAAAATTTTATTCCAGTGTAAAGAAGGCTACAATGTTTAATGTACACTGTACTATGTACACTCTCGGTACAGGGCACATCATTGAAAGATTAAAATCCGTTTAATTAATTTATACAATGTTTATATAATTACGACATATCATCATACGCTCTCCTACTCATAGACATACCTAATGCAATACGTACATACTGGCACTCTTTTCGGTGAAATGCCAAAAGAGCGAAAGAGGATGAAATCCAAAAGATGTAAAAGACACGAGAGGAGGTAGAGAAAAACAAGTATTTACAATTCAAAGGAAGTTCTCGAGTAAAACCACACTACTTTCTCGTTCAACTTGTTAGTTGTTCGTTCATTCGTTCCTTGAAAATAATTCTGGAAGGAAGCCACAAGCATTTATGCATGCATTTGCTACTACACACACCCAAAGTACAAATTTAATACAAATACAAAGATCCCGCAGCCCCATACACAACATTCCTCGTAATTCACGTCCAATCTCTATCACTGTCTCTGAGCATGCATGGATACTCTCTCTTTCTCTCTGCTCGCCCTCACGAATTAAACTGAAATACGTGCTCGAACATACATGGATGTATCAGCATTCAGCATCAGTTGCAGCTCGGAGCAGTAAGGTAGTGAGAAGCACATCACCACGCCAAATACAAATTCAAAAGAAACTGGAAAAGGAATTTAATGACTCGGATTGCAAGGGTCAGGATTTTATACCCCACAAGCGGAATGTGATTCACTCATCGTTCAACCATCTCCATGCATTATCACTCGCTGACTGGGCCAATCATACATACAATGGATCAAAAATGTAGCAAAAACTATGCCAACACCGTTTCGTGAGTTATAATCAGTTGGATCGTCCTAAAATTCAATCTAAAGGGATACCCATATTTCAATTTGCATTAACCATTACATACCTACATGTCTTACTACAGCGCAGCGTTGAAGATACCTACTGTACGAGACCTTCAACTGCATACCAACTACTGCAGAAACTTGGAAATCAGATTTCTGCCATTGAAAAATGTAATTTGCGCTACCTTTTGCGAAACTTTTTTCATAAGTGGAAGAAGTAATGACATGACAAGGAATGTAGCACGGAATGAACTAATGAAGAATAAGGTATGAAATTCAGAGGAAGGAAAAACCGCCAAGTAGCTCATTATTTGTCTGCCTACGCCTACATACATACATGTAGATACATAATCTATGGACAGACACACTCCTACGTCTACGTTCAGAATTTAAGACTTCCATCAGAACCAGACTAACCGAGCATGACATTCCTTAATTTCTGACTATCATCAGACCACAAAGCTATATAAATGCTCATGAACTACCCGCTCTTTCCCCAATGCCACCATCTCTCCGCTTGCCTGCCTGCCTTGCCCACCCACCCGCCTGTCTGTCTGTCTTCCGATCTCCTTCTTCGAGACCTCTCTATCTCCCCAACACATTTAACAACCCACAATTTAAATAATGAAGAACAAGAAGAAAGAAGAAAGAAAGCCGTAGGTCCAAAGAGAGGAGATTCCACACCTATGTATCTCCTTGAGGAACTACAAATGCCTAACTATACATGTACATACAAATACAACTACAGCTATAAATCGTAGAAATGCAGTGTAGAGAGGGGGTTTCCTCAATTTCCTTCCACAACTACCTCCTACATCTGATTCTTTGAAAGTTTTATCATATCCTTGAAGAAATCATTGAAGATTCACAAGAGTTCCGCTCTTCCCCTATACAGCCAACCATGCCATACCATGGAACCACTGCGCTCAAAAGACTATAGAAACGCTCTCGTTTGTGTGTGATGATGATAAAATCACGATAAGACTCAAATGGGTAAATGAAGAAATTCACACGGCTATCCAAAAAGTATAAACTGCAAGTTAAGAAAGAGTGGATGGAGCACTGGGCTGCCGCTGTCTGTACTACTTGTGTTCTGCCAGTGAAAGATGACGATAAGACAAGTTAGAGTGGTTGTACGTACTAGACTGCATAGATATCATCGACATGACACAAACTAAAAGCAATACCGACACCATACAGTTGTACTTCTTGAGCATATACCCATGTAATTATACATACGCCTAAATGATTACATCACATCAGGCAAGGCCGAGACCGGGAAGACGTGGTCTGCCGAATTTAAACAATCGCAGTATGCTAGCCCCCGGTCTAAACGTAGTATGGTGATAACATGCCCATGTATACAAACTCATAAAATAATGGATTCACTCATAAACCTATTATTCCTAGAATTGGACTCAATCGATAATTTGTAACCCCCTATGGACTAAAAAGCAATAAATAAATAATTACCTATGCTTACAATAAAATTTTATGGCCGCAAGTGATACTCCATTAGCAGAACCGTATGGTAACAATCCTACACATATTGGTACCAAGGTTGATTTATACAACTGTGTGAATTCCGCTGACACTGCTGTTGCGCAGATTTTCTGCTTCAGAGTGAATCTTCTGCCTGACCTCTATAGGGTCAAAACTTCTAAGGAGTGAGTGGTAAATCCGACATTAAAACAAATTGGAATGCCACATGTTTTCACTCGTTAAATATTTCATTTATTACCAAACCATACTAGTGTACACATTATGCAACAGCATGAATATTTCTGTGGCGACGAGGAATAATTTCTTTTTAATAAATGGTAAAAGCTCAAAAGAAAGTCATTGTTTGCCATTTCAAGACGTAGTTTAAGAAATCTATTCGAAGGAAGATCGACACTCTCCTCCTTGAAGAGAGTGCCTGCCTGGCCCACACCACTGACTGCCCTGCCTCCAGGACCCTACACGAACATGTAACAAACTATATAAGAAAGGAAGCCAATATATCTTAGCAGGGGAAGCAATTCCCATGGTCATGACCATAAGAAATAGCAATACATAGTCTACCTTACATGCTCCAGGTTGATTTTCACTTTTCCCCGCTCACTCGCTCCCTCTCGGCTTTTTTCGGGTGGACATCAAAGTGAAGGGAGAAGCAATATATTGAGTGCCTCAACTTCAACTTTGAGAAAATTCAGGCTTTCACGAGACGAATATCAGTCCTCGTGCATGGATGTGCTCGACTGTATCATAAATGACGAGTATGTACGCTGCATGATCCATACATAAGTAGGGCTCCGACTATAAAAATCTTTTATCCTTGTCCTTTCTCAGAGGAAGCCAAGAGTAGGAACAGAAGAAAAACGGGTCACCTCCTTCACACAAAAAGTTCAACCATAACCCCACTACATACACCACATATGACCAGACCGTCGACGGGCGTCGGGGAAGGAAGGGAAAAGAAAGGTTCTCACAAAAAATAAAACAACCAAAACTTTCATGTCAATTCAAATTCCGAAAATCCTTAAAACAACTATTCAATCCTGAATTATCAGTGCAAGTAGGCGAAAAGCACATGCTAAGTACAACCGCAGCAGGCGGCTTTCAGCATGTGTCTACATATTATGTAGATACACTTCGTCGCGATCGATGTTCCAAAACCCTTTTTACGTTCTAAAAGGCTCGAAGGACATCGTCCACCACACGCACGAAATAAATGATATGTGTGTACCTACATAATATGTTGAATTTGCACAATGTGCAAAAGGCACGTTTTCCACTTGGGGGAAATGTAGACAGCCTGTGCGACACATTCAAGGAAGATGTGCTGCCTAAAATATGCTCAGGGGTACCAACGTACCACAATAATGATTCCAGACGAGTGCAGTGCAGTGCTGGGGCAAAAATACAACGGGAAAATACTTACAATGGACGGGCTTGGAAAACCGCCGAATTCTAATGAAGATAATTTGTAACTTGTGCAAAATACATAAAACTAAATTTCTCATGATTTGGCCCACAATCAAGTATATTATATGTACAAAAAAGGCGACCTCCACAATTGATATATGTACCCATCATGAAAATGTGCACCGCAGCTAACAAGCACTGACATTTCGTGCAATTAAATTGTATCGCTTTTTAGCATTAAACCCAAAGGAAAGCAGAAACACAGACAGTCTCTGGTTACTGGTTCAAAAGTGCTTACTCTGATTTCCCCTTATGACTGAATACAAAACTCAACCCAATGAACTCACAATCTAATCAAAAGCAGCGGGGGCTACCAAGTTAAAGACCAACATGCATGCATTGGTATTAAAATAAATTCAAAATTAACTGGTAATCACAGTTATAAAATTGCAATAAAATGTTATTATTTTCTAAACAGAAAATATTGCTCATAAAAATATGCCAGTCTCCAATACATGTATCACTATTATTGTAACCAGAACAAGGTCTCTGTAATTATGAAGTTTCGAAGAAGAAAACTACATCCGGGACACGTGGATTAGTGGAATGCTTCATTTATTAGTAAACTTTGGGAGACTTTCTAACCTGAATTTTTGATATTTTCATTAATTACTAATCTAAAGAATACAGCTTCTACGGTGAATTCCTATGGGTCTATGGTAACATATCCGTTTTATGTAGCTCTCTGACTTGACAGGAAAGGAATGGCGGATAGCCATCAATTTCATATTACGCTACTACTACGCTGGCATAGTATTCTATCATTAAATTATAGTCACATGTACATGATTCCAGCACACAACTCGAAAGCAGTAAATAGGTACATACATATCTTTGTACATACAAGCTTAAGATTAAAAGTGGGTTACATCGAAAAACTTTTGAAAGGAAAGTTGGACTAATCTGTATCCCCGCTTTCCCTAGGTACAGCCAGACTTTCTAATTAACGTTTAAGAAGTGCATAACGCTTATGTCAAGGATATTAAAACAATTTCTTCAAGTAGGTACATACCTATGTACATCTTTACGTAACTATAGTTACATTTAGAGAGCCCTCTCCACTGGCGTGGCATTCCGCACAGTTTTAACGCGAATAATAAAACGAGTTGATTAATTCCCTGGATATAGCATTAAAGTTAGATATGTATGTAGATTCTCTAAACTCCAGGCCAATACATGCAATACGGCGTCTCCTTCCTAAAATATCTGCAAATGAAACGTAAAGCTACATACCTACTGATACTTGAATCCATATTACTACCACCCACTCAACACTTTAAACTTTTAATACAATTCTGAACTATCAAACTATCTACCTAGGTAGGTACTTTACCCCGGCATCGGTAATTTACCTACCTAATATAACTTCTACTTCCGCGAATAGTCAATATAACAAAAATTGTTTTGAATGACAGTAATTTTTCCACTCGAATAAAAATAGGGCAAAGCAATATGTAATTTACGCCAGCATATCACCAACACACGCGGAGGGTGATACGATTACACAAATTTGCAAATTAATTTAGCAATATTTGTTTGAGTCAAAAGACGAGGTCTTCCCGTACTCCCCATGTATGGGATTAGGATACGAGTCTTGTAGGGAAATGTAACCGACGATAAGCTAAAAACAGAGTGACATCAGATAGCAATTAAATTAGTGGTTCAAGTACAGAAAAGAGGCCGAGGTGTCTGGGTGTGTAGACGACGAGTGGGTGTCCCATATAATTATACATAGATGGATACTAACATTACCCTCCCATTCATTCCAATGCATTGTAGTGGAATATATTCGAATTCAAATTCCAATGCCATCCTCCGATCTTCGGGTTCGGAGGCTCTGTCCGGACAGCTGGAGAGATGGTGAATAATCCAAACCAGAAAGCCACGAATGAGACCCAGATTCCTTCTCCACATGACACATCCATATCCCTTCATATCAACATCCACACACAATCACAATAGGAACTGTGGCTTCCACAAAATGTAGATGTGATGTGATGAGCAGCTTGCCGTCTACCACCCAGACACTGACATACCATCACCATATATGTACAATCACCATGTCGACTTCAACTACGTACATTTACTACGTCCATGGACGAGAAGCACTGGAAAAACTCGAGCTTTTTTTTTTTTTAGTTATTCCACGTTGATCTCTTTCATTTTTACTTTCGCTTTCGCCCTCGCCTTCCCAACTGCCTCAGCCCATAGAATATATTTCATTTCCGTCCATGCATTTCCAATTCAATGACGTTAAATAAAACCTACCACCACACAATTCAACATTCAACTGATTCAACAACTGTGTGTATGTACATACGTCCTCCTTCATGACAAACTAAGCGTTTTCCCCACACACACACACACACACACTAGGAGGAGCAGTGGAATTATCAGTCTCAGTGTCAGTAATAGTTTGGGTAGCAATAGCAATAGACGATGGCAGTGCAATGTAGGACAGTCCAGGATGGAATTGGAATTCACAATATCCTGTGCTCCCGTTTTTAGACTCCCATTGCTAGAGCCACCACTGCCACATTACCATCAGACATTAGATCATTACCCTTCCACTACTCAAAGTCAAAGTCAACAAAAATCCAGTTGGCCATCAAATGCCAGGCAGACGAATGGAGCACAGAGCGAAGTCAATAGCAAATACCAGAGAAGAAGCAATATAATAATTATATATACCTACCTATATCACACACACAATTATTTATGTAGCTATAAGCCCGCTAAAACACATAATAGACGGAGAAGTGCTGGGTATTCCCAAGACCATCAAGTAGGTACATCCATAAGACAAAAAAGCTAAATCATCCATCTCTCCGCCTCATACTATTAAAATATCATCCGAAGACGAGGAGCCCATGAAGCACTTGAATAAAAAGCTAAAATGCTCCTTTCACAGAGAATTCGAATTGAGACAGACAGGCATTTTAGAAAGGTAATAAGAATGATATCAAAATTTATTCTATTCTTCTCTCATTCCCATTTTCCCAACCACTCTTTTTCATCCTTTGGGAGGCTCGTCTAAGAATTCCCATTTCATGACTATTGAATAATCATGCAGAGACATAATTCCATTTACAATCCATGAATCTACCTGTTCATATTATCATTTTCTACTTCCCTTAGCATGTAATTAATATAGATGGCATTCATAATGAGGCTGCAGATGGAAGGGGATGACTAACGGCTTAAATATAAGTAAAATGGAATTGCATATATAGGTATGTACCTACATATACTTACATATACAATCATTTCGCAGACCCATATCCATGTGTGTACTATAGGTAGGTATAGTTAGGTATATGTGCACAAGTCTAACAGTATGCCTTATGACAAGTCTGTGGAAAGAATTCCAGGGAAAATCGAGAATCCTACAAAAAGGATGCTGATACATGCACATAATATATGTATGTATAACATCACGGAGTTCCATGAGTTATCAGTAGATCTCTTAAGTTAAAGTTAATATATTAGATTGCATTGCATAACATTTGTAAAGACATATATATACATACAGACGGACAAATAAGAACGTCTATAGATATACATACGGAAAAGTACATATTTGTGAGGTTTTTATGAGGCAAGTTGTGAGAGTAGAGTTCTAGAGTTGAAGAGAATCAAAGAGTGGATGGCCACGTCAAGCCAAGATCCAAGAGCCAGCTCCTCACTTTCATCTCTCAACTGAAGTATAATAAGGACCCTTGGACCATGAACATGTGAAATCTAGCGTACCAAAGAAGGTACACACACTACAAGCAGGCACACTGCACTGCAATCGCAATGCCAACTATCTCTCTCTCTCTCTCTCATCATTAAATAGACAAACCGTACTGACTACAGACAGACAGTGATATAGATCTGCCTCCTATCTCCTAGCCCTACTCTGTCTAACTCAGTTCCCTTAATTCCATCCATCTATCCATCCACACGTTCAGATACATACCCCCCCATCGAATCTCTCCACAGCCGAGTCACCCATACATATGTGCATACGTACAGGCCCGTCTAAAAATCCTAAAAGGAATTCTTTATGCTCCACTTTTACTTTTGTAGTTAAAGTTTGCCCACCGTAAAAGCAAAGGGGAAAGCAAAAGCAAAAGCAATAGTCAAAGTCAAGCAAAAGTAAAGTCAACGTCAACGCCAAAGCCAAAGCCAAGATTGAGAAAAGGGAAAATAAGTGAGTCTGGGAAATAATACAGCTCGAGAGCTCGAGAATAGTAGTGGCTATCATCACATCACATCACACTGCTGCTGCTGCTGCTGCCCTTCATCCCATCGACTCTTTGCCGTCGTCGTGGTGTCGACTCCCTAAGAAAACTTATCGTTCTTGGGCATCAGTCGAGGGCTGGCTGAAGATGGTTAAGATGTTATCGTTATCAAAACCCTCAAATTCCATCCATCTACGTCCTCAGAGCCTCAGAGCCCCAGTACCCGCATCAGCAGAACCAGCACCCACCACACATGTATGGAATGTACATATGTACATGCAGAGTCAACAGTGTCGAGTTCCCAGGCTGTGTGTGCAGTCGGTGAGTGATAGTGGGACCGTCCTTGGCCATCCTCAGTAGAACCGCCATGCCATCGCATCGTCAGTCAAAGTCGGGAAGGGAGCCTCTTAAATTTCGGTCAGGTCACCCATTCATACCATTATCATAGCTAAGCAGAGGTACCTACACATACCTTTACATGGGACCTCACTTTCTTTTCCTTTCCCCTTCCCTTTCTTTTTTCCCACTCCTTTCCCCCTTGTTCACACGGACAGACCCACAGTAGTTTTTGTCAACCTCATACGTATGTACCTATGTACGCTCTGCATCGCATCATCGTGAGAATAGAAAAAGGAAAAAAAAAGAAAAGGCTCAAGCACTATGCTGTGGAAAGTGCGATATCAAGGAAAAGTAGGGCTTTGTAAAATACTTGAGAAAGAAGTGAGCCCTATCGTATCAGATCATACTACATGTATAGGTATGTATCTACCCACGACTTCCACAAAAGAATAAAAAGATGGAGAGATACAAGACTAAACGATGAGATATGGAAAGATAACATTATGTACCTACACGTATGTATAGACGTATCCTCTCCATCCTAATTTTTATAATACTAACAGTAAGAGAAGATACAGGGAACAACTAGACTAGACCAGACAGAGTCCAAGAAGGAACGAAGAGACTGAATAAGCAAGCTAACCATAACCATGGTATGCAACGAACCCACGGTAGTTCAACAACATAGCACAACCAGCACACGAAGCACACACACCAACACTTTGACATTCGCTTTAACTTGACACGGTGAATAAGACAAAGTGTGAAACTACGGAGGAACTCCATGGATAGACAATATAATAAGTTTCTTGCCTCTTCGCCACTATTTCAATTCACATGTACCTAGGCCTGGGCACATTTAGGTGGTACATTAAACTTATGAACAGTACTTTGCCCTACTCGATAGTAAGTAGGTACTTAGGAAGGAAATTACATACAGATTTCTGTCAACAACACCAGCCACGCAGACACCTACATCCAGACCTGTTATCAATAAAGAAATAGCGTGGGAGCTCATCGGCTTGCTGATCATGGTGGAAAATGCTTTTTTTTTATTACATTTTCCATTTTCCCGTCCCATCTACAATCTACCCCACCGTCTCGTACTAAATTTGATAAATGAGGCAAAGAAGATTAAAAAAAATGCATTTTTTTAAAAAATATGGGAAAACTATAGACAATTTATAGGGAAACGAAAAAAAGCTACCCGCATCCGAGTTTTTGAAAAGGGAGAAGAAAAAAGTTATAATAAACTGAAAATAGAAAACACATTTCAAAGAGGCAAATAGAAAGTTTTACAGTTAAAAAAACGTGCATAGGTGATAGTAATGGCTATAGTAATGATAATGGTTGTACTATACCTCCAAGAAGGGAGGAGAGAAATGACATACAACCACACTGAAAGGAATATAAAGCACTGGCTCTTGTGACTTTTGATCCACATAAAGTCCATGGATGGTTGAGCTCCCCACACACACACTCTCAAGATCCAACATACTACTCCAACGCCTCTGCACTTTAATCTACACAGAAATTCTTGCGTCTTGCATTACAGTGTTCCAGGAAAATAAGAAAAAGACGAAGAAGAGCAGTCCTTATCACAGTAGCAAACAAATCTTCAGGGTAAACCAAGTGCAACCTACCTAGACCCGTCTTCCTACTCCAAGTACAGCCTACCTACGTGTGGGCCGTGGGTGACGGTGCGGGCGGGTTCAACTTCATTACAAATACCTCGCTATATACATACCTATATATATATATACTTATAATAAACACCATAACAAGGAAAACCAACAGAATGACATAACTACTGTCTGGAGAAATACAAATACGATATAATAGGTACAAGTAAATCCAACATATAAAGAAAGCTGTCACGCAGTTGAACATGAGCCCCAGCTCTGCACACCTACATAGATCTGGATGCTGTACATTCACATACTACATCTGTAGGTCTACCTAGGTACGTATAGGTACTTGTCCTTCGAGGATCAGTATGTGCAGTGCATTCCTTAAGACAAAGGAAAAGCAAGGTATGTATGTATGTACGTGTATCCCAGATTAAAGTAGAACTAGATCAAGTTACAGTCTACAATCCAATCTCCTAAACGTATCTCCATGTCCCTGTCTATACAAGCCTCACAGTAGCTACAGTACCAGCTACAGATGCACGCTTACAGAATCCTAGAACAACCATAAACTAAGTCAAACCAAGGAAGTAACCGACAACGCTCTTGTCTCGTCCTAAACTACAAGACAAAAAGCCTTTTGTCATTTTTCTGTGACTCGAGTGAGTAATGTGTCCTAAAAATTACCATGAATAACATAGACAATTTTTTTTACTTTTCTCGCTCTGGGAGGAGATCCACATCCCAAAGCAAGCACATCCATAGTATCCAGAGCCAGAGCCATATCCAGACACCAGCAACCAGGAGCCAGCACGCACACGCTCCACATCCCCAATTCACAACACAATACAAAAATACTGGATGCCGTCAGCTCACAATACATATCGTCACAACCTCACAACAACAACAAAAAAAAGCAAAGAAAGTGAAGAAGTGAAGAGACAAAATCAAGTCTACTGTGACTCTCGAACTGAAGAAAAACTAAAAAATAAAAAAAAAGTAAGCCAAGTGAATTTTTCCATCAGACAAAGCCCATCCAACCCAACCCAACCCAACCCGTCCTAACAACATACCACCCACGCCAAAGACCAAAAAGCCCAACAATGCCTTTGCTTTCTTTCATAAAACTGGATGGTACACATAAGAGGTTACATACAGCTACGACCGCTCCAAAATTTAATAAAGAAAAACGAATAATATCATCTCTAAGAGTAGGCATGTAGTCAAAGGGAGGTATGCACCTACATACACATATGGTTAACCCAGTATAGTTCACTTAAAGTAACCTAATATACCAACGTAACTAGATATTAGATATCCTACGTCTTAAATCTATACATATATATTTGTATACTTCAAAAGAGAGCAGAACAACACAACATTCAAGCTCAACCTGACCCGTCACCAGCTGCACATAGTTCACACAGTTTTCGAGCTTTTCCTTCCATAATGTAGTCATAAAGTTTGGATTTTTTTCCTTGCCATTTCTTTCCTCCTTTCTCTATTTTATTTTCCATTCATTATGTACCTATATGTGTGGAATGCATGGGAAAGAATGTACGTGTTTGAAATATATACAGAATACATACCTAGGTACCTACTCCTGGTAATAATAAGCTTACGTATGCGAAAAAATCCACGACAGAGGGTAAGGTAAGAATCTAAGAAGTTATATTTCGTTGTAGGAGCAAAAGAAAGAATAATAAGGTGGTCGGAGTCAAACAGTGAAATATGGGTGAGCAAAACATATCCAGTACAGACATCTATATAGTGCCTATATACACAGCTGTCTATATGCATAGCTATGCTGTAACATACCTAGGTACGTTCAAGAAGTCAAAGGGCGCACCAACTAGACCAGGGCAATTATGACGAGAGATACAATAGGCATACTCCCTTACCTGTCCATATTTTTTTCCTGTGGCAGTTGTTTACGAAGGATAGCTTTTACTTTGTCTAAACAGAAAACCGTTCGCATTCGTAAACTCAGTCTCAGGATGCGATCGGGCGGACCCAGAGAGGAAGAAGTAAAACGGACAAGAAAAGAAGTACGAGCAAGAAGGAAATCCCAGGCCATATGCCAAGAAGCAGATACAGATATGATATATATCATCCTTTCGATTTCCTCCTTCTACGTATTTCTCATAGTTGGCTTCCCCATAACTTTCAGTCTTGCAAATAAACTTCAAATACATTCCTCCAGTTACCGAGTGCTTGCTCACAAATTATTATATATTTCCTTTTTTTTACTTTCCTTTTTTCGTCTCCGTCCACGATTTTCCTCCTTTTCCTTCTTTCAATCCCATGTACTACTTCCATTTCCATCCCATCCCATGATATATGTAGGTACATACTAGGGCATGCCACCAACAATCAAAGGGAGTAAAACTTGAAGCAGAAGGACGTTGAAATGAAACGTAAGACCACTTAAGATTCCGGGCGGACCCGCAGAAGGTAAAAAGACGCCGTCTTTTAATGTCATAGTCATAATCTCGTAAGCACTCACGTCTCCAGTACACGGAATTTTTAAACCTAGGTTAACTGACGAATTTCTGCCATCATAATGTTCATGCTGGCCTGTACCTACCTAGGCATCTATTACACATCATCTAGAGCTGTTTCAGTAGTTTCACGGTTTGGATCTTGGATGTGTATGTAGCCACATATATAAATACAGATACGTATTTAGACGTGGGCACACCACTTGTCTACGCCAACGCCACGTACGTATTTGCAGCAGGGCGATCCAATACGGCCGTGAGGAAGGGCCACTGACGTTGCCCGGATATGTATTTAATTTAGACATGTAGGCAGATTGATCGCTCGTGATGATGATGATGACAAGATTATGATAACTGACGGGCAGAAGGATCCCCAGATTCAGCCCACCCGAACCCGACCACCAGCCACCAGAATCAGACCAGTCACAGCCACTATGGTGCATGGCATGGTTTCTGAATTAACGTCCAGGTAAATCTCGGAGTGTATATCGGAGCAACCACAAGGCTCGCTGACAAGCTACTATCAATAGAAGTATAGGCCCACATACGGACGGAAGAGCTAGATAGGGCAATATCAATGGGTCTAGTTCCGTTACGAGATTACGTATAATGGGATAATCATGGAAATTCACATTTCTCCACGTCAAGGAGAAGCCACATCATTTCATGATTTTCTCTCCCGCTCTAAAACTTTGCACAGTCTGCCATGCCATCCCTCACCACGCCGTTCACCCTCCCATGCTTTCACTGTGTCCCTTTGACTGTGTATGATCTACAATTCTACAAAGTTTATTGGCAAAATTCGTACCTACCTACCTACCTACACCGGTTTCCGAGAGAATCAGCTTTTACAGGAACCGCAATGAAATGGCGATGGCGATGGCGATGCAATGATGCGATATATACATAATTGTACGAACCAAAGTTGCGTCATACTCACAGTACAGTTTACATGTATGCATTAATCTTATTAGACCAACATCGGCTCCAGGAACCAGAACAAGTACATATGGGTAGGTAGGTATGTATACATACTAAAAGGAGCAAATAAAATTCTGTATACAGCACTTGCATAGGTCCCTAGTAGCCAGTTTTCCAGAGTGTTCACCCTATCCATGCCATATCTCTCCAGACTCCAGATGGACTAGACCACATTCCCCTTCTGTACTATTCTATTTCAAACCCATCCTTCACCTAATAATACGTTTCCTGGGAAGCTCTGCAGAGACTAGTCGTTCGAGTATGTGTGTGTGTAAACACATAGCAGCCTGATCATGATATTGCCATGGAGCTTTTCCTCTCATCGAAATCCAAAATTCCGTCTACAATAATACTTACGAAGGGTCTTAAGAGACCAATAGGATAGCGCTGTTAACGCACCACGTAACAATATCACGCCAGCATCCGGCAACGCAATCATCCCATGAAGATGGCAAAGATGCTTCTGACTGCTCAAGCACGTCATATTATCTTTACATGAAGAATTTGTAGAGTAGACTAGAAACACTAATAACACAGTTGGTTTGCTTCTAGTGCGGTACGGCACGGCACGCCATATGCATAAGTAACATCACTTACTTACATCATTTCCTCCTTTTTTGTCAGACGTGTCTGTATCCAGGGCCAGACATAGAGCAGACTTAAATACCCATCATACCTATAGACAGACACATTTATACAGCCCATGCACAGCACAGATTTCCAACACGTCATTCAACGTTTATCATTTCATGTCAAGCTCCTGGATTTATTATGCACGAGACAAGTGAGTTGGGTTGTTTTCCCTCCGCCAGCTTACACTCCTTGTGCCTCCAGCTTCACGCGCTCAGTCTCACCATGATTTCACTCATGATTACTCCCTATGTATCTTTCCCTGGAACTCTTCCACTTAAATGTAAAATCTGCTCGCTCTGCATATTAAATAATCGTAATAATTATTTTTCTGTGTTCTACCCTAGCAAAAATCTACATGCACTCGTGGTCGAGGGCTGACTGTAGGTACATACTTACCTACTTATATGTAACCCACTAGCCAGTGTCACTACAAGGTTAAAAAAATATAAATAGCACACACAGACACCTACCTACTTTCCTTCCTCAAAGACGACATTTTCGAAACAACAAGGCTAAAGTTAAAACCTATTCATTCCTAAAAGGCGAACCAAGTAAACAGAACAGCTGAAGAAAATTACGTTGAATCGAATCGACCCTCTTATTGTATATTCCTTCACGTGCTATGCTCTAGGGACACAGTCCAACCATAACCATAGTAATACTATAATGTATTAATATATACCGAGAAAGTACCTACTAATACTACCATTATGTGACATATGCTGTTGTACAAGGGAAATTTTTCCAAAGAGCACAAGTGAGCACGGTATTCTACTTTTAGAAATTAATATGTGCGGTGCGGATGAGGTTTCTTCCTTCAATCACTCACTCTTTCACCCACTAGACATTTTTCCAGTGCAGTGTACCACACACACTTGCCATTACTATAGGGAGAGAGAGATAGGGAAAATATTATCTGTGGTGAGACGTGTAGTCTTTGTGAAAGCTGAGAAAGAAAGCTGTGTAGATGAACTCTCTCTCTCTCTTCCGTCTTGTCCCTTATCCTTTCTCCGCTTTACATTTACTGGATACTGGATAGAATGAAATCGAAAGGGAAATAATAGACGAGAGATGATAGATGAGATTGTTCGAGTAGATTATCAACCTTTTTCTAAAATGTATCACCATCTTATCTCATCACACGCTTCAATCTTATACTCCACTAGTCAGCCTTTCCAAATCACTTCCTTTCACAGGAACATTATGCCAGTACAGTAGTGCCAGTATCTGCGCATATGTACTACATGTATGTATATGCAACCTACCTTTTTTAATACATAGCCGTGCGTACACTTACTATTAGCCGGATAATCTATAACAAAGTAGTAGTGGCAGTAGGCCATAGGCTAATAGGTACTTATTACTAATGCACTAATCTATAATTCCATAATGCAGTCTCGAAATGTCAAAGGTAATGATATCACATTAATTATCTCTCCACTACTGTCTCATGCCCTTTGTACAGAAACTATAGAAATTTCTTACTGCTGC
>JAQFZC010003987.1:0-17204 GCA_034695205.1 Dicyrtoma fusca | reverse complement strand
TGTATTAGTTGGTTTGGTGGTAACATAAAGGAGGTCATTCGGATTGTTATTTTATTATTTACGATCTTGAAAAGAAAGTCGAAAGGTGACCAGTGACATTGAAAAGTTGTAGTAGGTAAACCATCTCGTTTGTGTTTGTAGAAGCTAAGGACTGGTATTACAGGCGACTGTAATTATACGCGACGGTACTTCATTTTTCTTGATTTGTTGAGAAATGGCTGCGGGGTTTTTTACAACACATTAAAATTGGCAAAAAGATACCAAGTTTACCCTTTTTTTAAGATATTTCACAAGATTTTAGATACAACGATTATTTAATTTTTAAACCGGCTTCAATACGTCCCTCCTCGGTATATTGCGGATTGAATGAGACCAACTTTGTCGTTATCGGTTTAGAATTGGCGGAGGAGTTCATTACAGCACGATAAAATCGTCAAAACAGGCCTAAAATACGTTTTTTTAATTCATTGTGCAACAACCGTGTACTTTTTAGACAAAAACGTTTAGTAGAACCCTCCGTTGTTTGCGTGCGCTTCAATTTTATCGATGCAAATCTGGTTTATGTTGTATACAAATGGCTGCTGTACTCAACTCTACTCACTCGTGTGAACAAAGGTTAATAATAAGATTTTCTATTAAGCACAAATAAATGTTTTATCTGTATCAACAAGGGATTATCGATTAGAATATCGAGGTAATTGAAGTTTAGTGTAAAAGTACGTCAAAAGGCTTTTATTCGTTTCGTCATCATCGCGCATTGTGACTTCATGACTCAACTCATTGTTTTGTGGGGAAGGCAGAGAGAAAGGTTAATGCCAAGGTATTTAATTTGATGTTGTAATTATAATTAATACTTTATTAATAAAAAATATTCAAGCAGTTTTCCAGGTCTTGCAATTGTCTTATTTTTTGCAATTTATCATCTACTTAACACAATAATGTGTAATAGTACTTACACCAATTTATGACTGTTTTTCTATAGGAAAAGCTACTGCATTGCCTTGTAAATAAAATTGAATGGAAGAATAAAGTGCTTGTAAAAGTCTTTTAGTTTCTTTTTATTCAATTAGGTTAATTCTGCTTAGTTTATTGTTCCTTCTCAACTCGGGTTTTAATAATACTAAAGGCGCCCGTAATTTCTAATTTGTATTTGTTTAGAGTTATTCGGATTATTACTATTTACTATTATAATATTAATAATATTATTATGGGTTTGGAGATCCTCTTGAGACTATACATTTTAATATTTTTGTATAAACACCTAGCTACGTACATGTTTTAATTATTTTCAAAACTGTTAGTTCTAGCCGATTCATCTGGCTGTTTCACTGCGTATACTTGCCGTATTAAAAGTACAGATAACTAAATTGTAATAAAAAATATACATATATATTAATACCGTATTGAATGCCCTAATTATGAATTGTATGAATTAATTCCTTGATTAGAATACTAAAATTATTAACTACTTAATTTGTCTAATTATTTCGTTTCCCTTTATGCTTGGGATAATGTCTGATAATAATTCTGTTGGCTTCCGAGCCCCTCAGTTCACTTCCCGATGGATTCCTTCGAATTAACTTGATGCATCTATTTAATCTATTACTCCATTGTGAAGAGCCTCCGCAGTCCACGCCCAGCCCACGACTCACTCCACTCATTAAACTTCGGTCCGAAGATTGAATCTTTGAGAAATATTTTTGAATTTCACTCAATTTGTCAAGTAACTGCGTTTCTTTCGCCAATAATTCTGCCCTCATTTCACTCTCACTTTTACTTTCCATCTCGTCTTCATTTTCTTCGTTCGACTTTAAATCTTTCTTGTTTTCGTTTGGACTAATTTTGATAGAAATTGTAGTCGGAAATTCTGTTTTTGTTTTAACGTCAATTTCTTCTTTCGAGGGAGACTCGTCTTCATAATAATCTTCAAAATTAGTTGATTTCAATTCATTTTTTGAGGTCATTCGTGTAATTGAGCGAGCATCTGCTCTTTGTATTACTGTCAATGTTGTTGTGATGAAGATGGGCAATACAACCATTGTGAAGGCAGTCCAGCTTGACGGATGATGACGGCCCAGAGAAAGTTGTTTCATTTTGTTGGATTCTTGGCAAAATCTTTATCTGCAATATATTAATAATTCATGAGTGAATAATATTAGAAATCGCCTTCTAGAGAAATTAATTGATGAATTTATTACTTTATTAGTAAAATAAAATTCAACAAAAAAATAACGGCAATGGCATCAATAATGGTGGCTAAATCCCATTGTCAAAATTGTCAAAAATGAAAAATGATTAATATAATTACAAGTAATTTATATAGTTTTTGCTTACCTCTTCTGTAATGTAATTAGTATCCGTACAATGTTACAATGTTCAAGTTCAGGATTTTCAAAGAATTGTGTTTCCTGAGAACTTTTCCATCCGAAATTAAATTGCTTGCTCTTCAAATGATAATAATTACTGACCAACGATTAATGTACAGCTTAGTAGGAAAGTGCCTTCTCACTAAAAAAAAAGGATTTAAAAGAATTAAAAAGAAGTTCAACTCAACTAACACAAAAGCCACAGACAATGTAAATGCGAGTGTGTGTGTGCCTTGGAGAGAAGATGGGAAAGAATGAGAGGCTGAGGCATTTTGACACAGAAGGTGGTTGATGAAAGAAAAGGGACACGATCTTTCGTCTTTTTGCAGACGTCATAGAAGGCAGAAAATTATTTATGTGGATTCAAACTGGAATGGAAGCTGCGTAACTAATCTCCAGACGTCGGCAGTGGCAACAAGTTTAGCACTTGAACTGACACGAGTGAGCATCCTTTCTTGTCCTGCAGACAAGATTTTCATCCGTAGAGTCAATCCGTCAATTCAATTCCAAGAAAGAATTAAAGAGAACTGCTTCTATGTATATACACAGATGCTACTGCTTCTCATCTTTTGTTGACCGTACAGAGATTACAGCTGACGCCAAACCACTTCAGTCCCAACATAGACCAACAAGTTAATCTTATCAGCAATCCCATTCACAGTGAAACGAATCTTCAATTTTTTAATTTTTTTAATAGAATCCTGGCACGAGAGCATTACGTGGGGGCATCGAATACATTACATACGTCTGCTTGAATTTAATTTTCAATTTGATGCGCTATACATATATATATATATATATATATATATTGTAGCTTGCCTACATGTGTTTGCTATTATACAGCCATGTGAATTGTGTAAACCGGTTACAATTATAGTACTTGACTGAATGCTAAATGATGTTAGATGTGGATTCTCGTGTAATAAATGTTTTCAAGCCTAATTAATAAAGATTTATTGATTTCTTTAACTGATATTTCTTAACGCAACTCTTGCTCAGTCACAATCGCAATCACAATCACAATGGAAGTTGGGCCGTGTCTGCTTATGTATGTGTGCGTGTGGGTCAACGGATAAGGAAATCTAGTCTTAATAATTAACAATGCAAATAAGTGTGCAAATGGGCATTCAAAATAGCTTCATTTATCAATTACTCTCATCTAACTTATTTTTTTGATTTCTTGTAGACTTTACCACGTATTGGATTCAAGCTCGTAATCGTAAATAGTCTTGGTGATTACATATACAATTTATTGCCAATGGAAAAAGGAAACGTTGATTGTTAAAATGGGAATAATTGCTTAAAAGGGCGTGTTACTAAAAGTCAAAGTCAAGGATTAGTATTTTTTTGTGTGCCTGAAATTAAAATTATAATTTAGCATCCATTTCCGAGTTTCCAACGTCCGACCGACCTGTCAATACGTTCATAAAGATGAATAAATTATGTACCAATAACCAATAAATATAAACAATGAGTAGTTGTAGTTACAATACAACTAAAGTAACTTCCTAAATTGTTTTGTTATAAAAGGTACCGTAAATCTTTTGTTAACACCTTGCAGACGGTTAAAGTTAAAGCAATACGAGTATTATAAAAAGGTCGTATGTAGCTGGCCATGGGACGGGCTCCCAATCAAGGATTTACGGTATTTACAGATTTCTTAGAAAAGTATTGACGAGTCGTTACGTGGATCAAATATTATTTTGAGGAACCGGTTCTGATTGCGGATTACACGCTTCTGTCATTGATGTTTTGGATCGTGTTAGCTCAGTCGTAAAAATGTCAATTGTTGTAATTAAAACGTTCATTTATCATGATTATGAACCATTTGAGATTTTTTTTATTGTTGCTCTTTTTATAGCGTGAAACGTACTACACGTGTCACAGTCATTTTTGTAAAAAATACATAACTATGTCCTTCCACATACGGTGACAGACTTGTATTTTATAAACTGCCTATTACAGAAGTAGCAGCTACCTTATCTGTCATCTGTAAAGCTAAATATAGGAAGGAAGCCTTAGAAATATAAATATGGCAAAGAATGAACCCGATCTACGTATGTATTAAAATAAGGCAAAAGCAACATTTTACAATCGTCTATTAAGAGGCAAAACGATGTATTTACATACCAATTCAATCTCAGATTGCCTTCTGTTGGTTCTCACAATTACATATCGTCGGTTAAGAAGCAAAATGCTGCACATCCTTTTTTGGCTAAAAACAAAGTGATGCATATCCAAAAAGTCTTAAAAGCAAAATGATGCACATCCACTTTACACGCATGGATATGCATCATTTTGCTTTTAAGAGTTTCTGGATATGCATCACTTTGCTTTTAGCCAAAAGTGGATGTGCAGCATTTTGCTTCTTAACCGACGATATGTACATAGCAGATGACAGAATATAAAATATAGACGTTTATTCATTGTATAGTAGTATAGTAACTTTACTATTAAAGATGCAGCGCAATAAAATATTTTATTATGCAAGTTTGACAGTAGTTGTTATGTCCAAAGCAGAATTTATCGATATTTTCAACTTTTTTTTTAAATTAAAAGGAAAAGATGCTTAAATTATTTACACGTAACAAAAGTGCACATTCACCGGTTACTTATTGTAACAATTAACTTGGATTGTACTACTGTAAGAATGCTTATAGCTTTATAATAATTTGACAAAAAGCAAAGCCGACAAACACATTACAAATGGTTAGTAAAAACAGATTGATTGAAATACATAATAAATTGTTTACACACTAGAATCTATAAATAAAAACTTTGGAGCCAAATGTATGTAGGTATGCACTTTTTGTTTGCTTGTATCTGAAGCTCTGATTTTGAAGGGTAATGTAATTACTACGCGGTTTGCATATTAATTTGAAGACAAAATCCAATTCAACATTTTTATTCAATTAAACTTTTGATTGAATTTTTTATTAACCAAAAGTGAGTAGTTTTCATTCCCATTTTCCTGTGCGGGCTACTAATCGCTTCACGCTTTAAGTCTTGTAAGTATCACTATTTTTTTATTTTACAAGGAGATTACATTTATTATAAAGTGTCAAAAATGCATACAAAACGTCTACATCGTACTTTACATAGTTTAAACCAGTTGCAACTGGTTTAAGAATGCCGAATGGAGGTCTTAAAGGTAGTTAATATGCCTTAAGATGGAAACTAACAATAAGATAAATTTAATTTCTTTTTATTTAATTCTTGGCTCTTGGTTACGCTAGAATTTAAACCAGTTTTTCTCATCCGTGTTGTTTGATTTAAAAAACTGCCTTTCAAGAACGGCTTACCACTTCAAGATCAACACCGCCAATGCTTAAGACATATAATTATTACTTTTTTTTATATATAAAGAATAAGCTATTTTTTCCTTTTATGTAAATCATTGTATGACGCAAAAATTATTGCTTATTGTTCCCAGGGCAGCGAGACAGACTGACAGACTTCATATGCATACCTGCACAGATTAGCTATAACGTATCAATTAAACGCTGGCTATCAATTACAGATCATTAGGTGTTTTTTTTAATCGGGTTTCAATGGTGTGAAAGTTTTATTAATTGCTTTGCATTTTTATAACTTTTGGACCGAAAGTTAGATTATTCTGATTAAGTATGAGACAGCTCGATTCGTTTTCTGAGAAGTATCTATATAGGCAGTAGGCAATTAATTATTGCAATGAATTCAAAATATTTTTAATAGTATTCATGCCACCATTAAATTCCAATTATTCCAATGTGAATTAAATGTACCTACATAATTTCAATTCTTATTACAAAGACTTTCCGCAACATAAAATTTAGACAAGTTGATGGAACAGGATTTGAGAAAACGAATTCGGTTTAAAAGTTCAATTAAATAATAAGGAAAAACGGCTTCTCTTTATAATTTTACAGCAAGCGATGACAAAATTTTGTTGCTAACGTCTCCTAGTATAAAACTGTGAAGTATTTCGAAAAACGCTTATTACATGGCTTACATCTTACAAAATCAACTTTCTCAAAATGGTCAAAACTAGAAATAACAATCTCAAAAGGATTCACAACCAGTAACTAAGACTTTCAAAAAGGTCCAAACAAGATGTTAGGGTTTTAAAAAAGGTTTAAAACAATATAATTAACAATTTCAAAAAGGTCAAAACAAGTAAGTAACACTTTCAGAAAGTCGAAACTAGATATTTACATTTTCAAAAAGGTGTAAAACTATGTACCATAAATCCTCTTATACTACGCGGGTCTCTATTAATACGCGGGTCTCTAATTGTACGCGGGGGTCTGAGTGTTAACATGCCAGAAGAGTAGTAGTTTTGAAAGTTGTGTTTTTAGCGTTAGCAATCTATTAACGGTAATATGTTTTTAAATACCGCTTTAGCATCATGTTAACTGGTTTAAAAGCTTACAAAATTCAAATAAGTTTGGACCAAAGCTTATTCAGTCTTTACGGCGTTGGAATTGCCTGATCCTTCATAAAGTCAATGAAGTATTTTGTAATGGTTCCTCTTGCCCCAATGTATAGCCCAATAACCTTAATCTCCTCCAGTCCCCGCGTTTCCTTAAAATATGGCATGCAATTATAGATTGCTTTTTACCCAAGTGGACAGACTATGCTTGGTTTGTGTCTTGCTCCATTTGAACAGTTGGGTTCAGAATTAAACCTTTGTGCGGAGATTATATGCAATGATGTCAACCCGCCTTGATGAGGCCACACGTCCTACGCAGCCTGATTCTGATCACACACAAACACAAATCCAGTGTCGAAAGCATCTACATTTTTTAATTGCGCTGCATTTCACTTCATGAAGAACTTTTCAGCCAACCTTACTCATAGCATCCGCAATCAAACGTCTAACAGCATGATGGCGGTTATGACGCAACAGCTCTCCCTACGACATTTTTCAAGGATGTGTCCTAAGGTTTCTTTCTCTCTACATCCATGGCGGCATAAGAGGTTACCTCCAAGGTCAGGTTTAAGTATTGCTTTAACTGGTGTTACATTTCCCACCATTTTAATACAAGTTATCCATTCGGATGCAGAAAGTCCATTTTTAGAATGCATCTATTTATTTGCCTGAAAACATTCTTGGAATTGACACTTCTATATTGACTATTAACGAGCCTCACTTTGCTGCAATCGTTTTAGCTACCCGTCAATTTGTGTACATATAAGTGGGAATGAATTTGCGTATGGCTATAAAAGAAACTACAACAGCTAAATCAAAGCTGCCGGCATTCCTGGGTTTCTCATTCATTAACCTTGGAGAACATAATAGAACGGATTTTTCTTAAGACATGCGTGTGTTACCAGTTAAACTATTTTTGCATTTTTTACTATTACACCAAAATATTTACCATCCAGTGTTTCTTTCGTTGTGCCCATAGTTTTAGTGTACAATACAAGTTACAAGTATAAGAATTTCTTTGCAGGCTCTATGTACCACCTCTTCGTTATATTATAACCTTTTAAGTTTTTAATTTACTCATAGTTGTACTTTTAATGTATAGAAAAACAATATGAATTTATTTGCAGGTCTATTTTTATACTTTAGGTTTTTCGTATTTATCATAGGTAATCACTTTAAATTACAAGCTGAATATGTTTTTCGGCTACGTATGAAACGTTACGTTTACGGCTTCCCACTTCAGCCTTTAATTTAATAATGTATTGTTTATTTTAACAATAATAATATGTACTTTTTTCACGATTTCAGTTTGTGCTTTCCATTATTACCTTCCTTGAAGACTCTGATCTTGTCCCTAATAATTTTTTCTGTCGTTTAAATTGCGCACAGTATTCTTTGTTAGTCATTGTATCAATGTGTTTTAACTTAAATTTACATTCAGTTTCTTCGGTTTTTAACGTTTTTGGGATATAATTGCTTCATAGCTAGTCAAACAACGTTGACCAACACAAACCCGTATATACATATTAGCATTCGATAGACATTGGACAAAAACGTTGGCCAAGATATCCTGTATATATATCCCGCATTACTCCAAAGACCTTACAAGAAACTTCTGCGAGCTTTCCTCGTCTCTCTCTACGTCAAAACAGGGCAATCAAATTTTTTTTAAGTTAAATATTCTCTAACGCCGAATCAAAATGTGGCTTTCAGAAGTAAGGAAAGTTCTGCCAATACTTGAAAGATGTAAAATCTTGCCACTGCGTACAAACAAAACGTACTTCTCAGTCTCAGCCAACAGAACGTTGAATGATCCAGTTGCCCAGCCAAATCAAACAGAATCGGTAACGAAGAGACAAACTCACCCGGAAAGCCTCGGTTTAGACATTAAGCAACGTTTCCCACTAATTAATGAGACGGACTTTAAGTCCTTCATTAAAGAGTATCCAGCCGTCGTTCAAGATGTTCTTAGTCTCAAGGAATTGGAGGGGATTACAATGATGAGTGACTGGATTAGGAAGTCCATGGACTACAATGTTCCATATGGAAAACTTATTAGGTTCAATTTTCACTGAAATTTTGACAATTACAGAATAATTTTAGTACAGTTTTTAATACTACAATTTATTGTAGACCAGTGCTGCTCTTGGCAATAGCAATGAAAACTCAAGAAAGGACGGGAGTAGACCTTCCAAATTTGAACCGAATTGCGTGGACCTATGAGCTAGTAATTGTTGTTTTCTCAGTTTTTATATCAATTTAGCATGTTTTTACTAATCCAATTTCATTATTCTGATTTTACATCTAGGTTCAAACTTCGGCTGTAATAATGGATGACATTGTGGACAGGAGTATAACCCGGAGAGATATGCCATGTTGGTACTTGCTTGAAAATGTTGGGATTTATAATGCAATTAATACTGGCGTTCGACTACAGACTACGATGTTCGTTCTAATGATGCAATATGCCAAGGGACACTACCCACTGTATACAGAGATCCTCGAAGTTCTACTAAAAAACAGTCTCACGATGTGGTATGCACAGGAGCTTGATGGACGTATGTCAACTGGGAAGGAGTTCCAACGGTATTTTCCGAATTAGTGACGATTCTTTACTAGTTTTACTCATTCTCTTTAAATACCAAAATTTAAAACTGCTTATCCTAATTTTAATTACAGGGTTAGCATAGATACGTACACGAGAATGATGACGGCGAAAAATGGCTCTTATACATTCTATGCAACCATTATGTTAGGCCTATTGCTGGTACGTTTTTACATTTGAATTTGTAATTCTACAAACTACATGCGTTACTTGTATAGGATGGGTGTATCGCCAGGGGAAAAAATATTTTGGAATTAAGTTAAGCGTCCGCTAAAAACCGTTTTCTGTATGAAATAATATTTTAAGTTTATAATAAAGCATGTTTTTAAAAAATCTAGAATGGAATAAATGACCCACAAATCAACAGCAAGATTGACCGAATTAGTTTAGGGCTTGGTCTGCTTTATTCTGTTCAAGACGATTTTCTGGATTGCTTCGTTGATCCCTCCAAAACTGGGAAGATCGGGACTGATATTCAGGATGGGAAGCCATCGTGGCTCATTGTGAAAGCAATGGAGATGGCAAGCAAGGGACAGCGGAAAATTCTTTCGGTACATGATAATATTTTTATACTTGCATCTGAAATGCAAAGTAGCTAACATGGATACAATTAAACTAAAGTTCATATTGCAGGACAATTATGGAAATATTGATCCGGGAAAATCTGCAGCTGTAAAAGCCATGTACGAGGAACTAGGTCTTCCAGAAGCATTCCGTGAATTTGAAAAAAAAACTATCTTTAGTCTTTTGCTTCAAATCGAGGAGCTTCCCGAATTGGTCCCCAAAGAGGTTTTGAAACAATTGGTGGGAATTTTGAATGGACGGACTCGATAGAGTTTTACATTTCACACCCACCCCTTCATTATTGAAAGTTTATTATAGAAAGTGAATATATAATTGTAAAAATGCTCCATACTTACTGTTATTTAAAAGTAAATAAATAAATGGGTCCTAACAATATGTGGTTCTTTCGGTGAGTAGCAAAATTTGCGGCTAGGGAAAGGCCCTGTTGATATTGTAATAATAAATTAGCTACTCACATTTTTATAAGTTTTTTTAAAAAAGCATAAATCAACTTTAGCAAACTTTCAAGTAATGATAGTCAAAGTTTTGAATGCTATAAAAAACAAAACGTCAATATTTTTATTTAACCAAAAAGGCAAACCTTAGAAGGCAGAATATTAAAAAATCGGTCCCTATGGATATATGTACTCAGAACAAGTGGGATTCAGACATCAAAAATGCATTGTTGAAGAGCACGTTAAGGAGAGAGAAAATTAAAATCTCTTATCTAATTTTAGCGATTCCATAGCATTATAGCTTCACTTTTATTGCTTTAATTCATATTTGGTGGACTCGGAAGTAAAAACTTACTGATAAAAAACGTGACATAATCTGAAAACTAAAAACCATAAATAATTCTGAATTTGTAGTTATGTATATTTAAATACATACCTATTTTTTCACGCCGAAATCGCAGTCTTTAAACTTTTTGAAGCGTTAATATGTTCAGTTTTTCATCTCTTTGAAAAAGCTAATTTTTTGTTTTAATCATTTTTAAAAGTGTTAGTTACATGTTTTGAGCCTTTTGAAAACTCTAATTTCTGGTTTTGATTTTCTGAAAACTCTAATTTCTTCGTTGAAGCTTTTTAAAAAGTGTTCGTTACTAGCTTCGACCTTTTTGAAAAACCAAATTTCTTGGTTTATAACTTTTTGTAAAAGCGTTAGTTAATAGTATTGAACTTTTTGAAAACCCTAATTCTTGTTTTAATCTTTTTTAAAAGGACTAAGCACTAGTTTTGACCTTTTGAAAGAGTTTATTGTAGAATATACACTTTCGCAAAACATTATTCCCATGGTTGATGGCTTCGCAGTTCCGAATAGGTCTATTTATGGTCGGTCAAACTACAGATTAAGTAGAATTATACGCTCTTCGTTCTTTACGGTAAATAACTTTCATTATTATCTTATCACTAACAACACAGTACTTACGTATCCCTACTGGCTACTGGTATGACTTCAAAACAAGTGGCGTGACAAATAGCATTATGTAAAAACAATAATTGTTGTAGTTCAAACCTGCAATTTTTATCGGACGGCGCTTTGAGTTTGAAGTATTCAACTAATCTAATTATAATGCTAAAATATTTTTTTATTTCTACAGAAAAGATCTTGTGTGCCATTTAATTCTTCAAGTGGTCACTATTGTTAAGCATTCCGTCCAAGGCAAATCCACACTCTACACACGTGGGGAATCATTCACTCTTCCCGCACATTCACTGAGTCGATATCCAGCCGTACTCTGTTAGTGGCGGGTCTCTGTCCCGTCACCCCAACTGCAAGACTAACGCTGCCCAGCGTACGTGACTAATACGATAGACACGCTCAGACTTGCACACTTTCATTGAACATCACGCTCCACACATGCTGTATGCGCCTCTTCCATTCAGAAGGAGACCGCACGTTGACCAGTGAACTAGTAATAAATATTCTTTATCACAAACTCTCTCATTTTGCCAAGCCTTGAACTTACGTTCATCTTATTCTAGCACATTAGCTAAAGCTGCTTAGAGAAGGACCCTAACAGATTGGTGAAGGTGCCTGGTAAATAATCCCGGCCCTCACAGTTAATGAAAATTTCCAATTTTTTCTTAACCAGTGCCTGAATTATTCAATTCCCCAATTTTCCAGAAAATTGGCTGCGGCTCAGATCAAAATCTCAGCCTCGCTCGTGCCGTGTTTCGTGTCACACGCCATTTCCACATACCGTGAAAAAGCCTCCTTCTCCACGCCGTCGGTGCCCGGACCCCAGCCAAAGAAGACGCTCATCTTTCCTGCATCGTAGGACCCCCCCTCCTCAAGCCGGCGAAGACGTTCATCCTTCCCGCATCGTGGGACCCACCCTCCCTCTAAGACAGAAGCAACCCTTCCTCCTATGCGGGATCCTTCGTCAGCACCACCGCTGCCGAACACTCAGTGCTACGAACACAGTGCTACATACTTTATTGCACCGTACCCTCAGTGCTCCGATCCTCTCAGTGCTCTGGACATAAGCCCGTGCCCTGCCACGGTCCCCCCCCCCCCGAGCACCTCAGTGATCCCCAGTGTTTAATCAGTGCTTCCCATGGCGCCAGCCCGCCATGCTCTCTAGTTCTCTGCCGAGCCCGTTATCATCCATATACCGCCCGCCGGAAACCCGCCACCTGCACTTCAGGTCAGCTTCAGATCCCGAATCCTGCCGCCTCATCTGTGAAGACTACCTCCTCGCACCACTGTCAGAAGAAGTATCGCCAAAGGCAGAGTTACAGGTACGCTATAGCCTAGAAACCCTGTTCCCCACTGGAGTTTTTGATTTTCGGATCCCCTTTGACTTTCTTGAACCACAGCCATCGTTCTTCGGCGGTCCATCTGAAGCCCGTGCTGTAGAGTACACGTATAGCACATCCGGAGACTACGTGTTTCAGCACCTCGACGACGGCACCTGCGTCACCACTTATCGATTGCGACACGAGGAAGTGACCGCGATCATCCAATCCTACACCTCCGCGCCCACGCCAGCAGCAACAACAGGGACATGCTGCCTTCACTCCGTATAACGGGATCCAATGAGTGCGCATGATCGGGCCCCCCACACTTTAGTTCACGATCGGCCTTTGCCAAACGATACCGTCCACGGACTCCGGTGCCAAGACAACTGAGCCTCTTATCACCCTTCCAGGATTCACGGATCTCATCTTCATCAAGACCGCCGTGGACGGGAAGAAAACTCTCGCCATGATTGACTGCGGCAGTGCAGTCTTCACCATCCAAGCGAAGTTGGTTTGCGAATTTCATATCCCCGTTTGCCACTACTCTGCCAGACCGGTCAAGGATTTTAACGGGAATCCTGTGCCCATCCACGGCGAAGTCACCACTGCCATCACCATGAACCACCACTTGCTGTCACACTCCTTCCTCGTCATCAGTAGCTCGGCGGCCCCACTACTCCTGGACTCCGACTTCCTCGGAGGACATCGCATTGAAGTACTCTTCTTGGACCGCAGCCTCCACTTGTCATCCTGTGGATCAATTTCATGGGCTCAGCATACACCCACGTCAAACGATAGGGGACGCCTTATCGTCAGACTGGCTGTCACCAATTCCTGGTCTTACAAACAACGTACGCTGCGTCCTCCAGCAAGTGCGCGTCCATCCAACTCCAGTTGCGGGGTTCAAAACCCAAGGCTGGTCACGGATGGCCGAAGTTCCCACGTCCCCGTTACCACACTTTGTGCCCCCTCGACACCCAGTAAAGTGCACGTTCTGTCGAGGCCGAAGGCACAGTGTCCCAAGCCGCTCCTCCGCAGCGTGCTGCAGCCACCGAACCTCCAATGCCGCTTTCTGCTGTGGCGGTCGCTCACCCAGCAGCTCGGATCCACAACATGACCCGCAAGCCTTGGCCCCAGTCCAAGCTCACCCCTTCTTCTCCAAGTCCCGCGACGCCCGCAATCCTGCGCCTGTACGCCGTCGGGAGGGTTGAAATAGCCCCCTTGTCGGAGGCACTCATTCCCGTTACGATCTCTCAGTGCAGCGCCTCCGCGCCCACTGAAGCCTTGTCGTCGCGCACCTCGATGTCGGTCATACGCCTGCAGCCACCGAAGCCCTCAGCCTTCCACGCCATAAGCCTGCAGCCCCGGACGATCAACGCCCTGGACATTCCCGACTTCATCAAGTCAGAGAAAACCCAGGCCTTCCGAGTCTACAATCCCCCGATATTATTACCATCCAGGACAACACTCGCTTATCAACGGCCCAGCTCCTCAGTGACTAGGACTGGTGCCAACTGATTTCGCACTCCCTCTCTAACGACGGACGTCCGCTTAACGCGCTCACCACGGCCGTTGCTCTTCAGGCCCTCTCTATACCCTAAACCCAGCTCCACCACGAGTTGGAAAGCCTCCGCATCAACTGAGAAGCCTACGCTCACCACGTAGCTCAACTCAAGTCACTTATCACAGAGTTCGGCGACATCTTCCGATGAAAAGGAAACCCGGCCGGACTATGGCTTGGCGAGTCCTTCAACATCGACACCAGAGACAGTCCTCCTATTAGAGTCCGCAACCACCGCGTCTCTAAGGAGAAGCACGAGAAGATGCAAGCCGCAACAGAGCAACTTCTCCAGGAATAGAAGATCAAAAAGTCCTACTCCACATTGAATTACCCTTCCTTCCTCTAAGAAGGTCAACCCAACCATATGTCAAGTTCAGTATCAGATCCTCAACGACTTCCGGAATCTCAACGCCGTCACTCTCAAGATGGCCTTTCCCCTCCCGCTACTCGAAGACATCCTGTACCGGTTCCGAGGGAAGAAAGTGTTTTCCATACTGGACTTTGACAACGGCTACCACCAAGTTCCGTTGGACGACTAGTCCCGTCCGAAGAGCGCCTTCAACACCCGCCATGGTCACTACCAGTGGAAAGTGCTGCCCATGGGAGTGTCCAATGCGCCTGCCTTCTCGAAGATCATGATAAAGATCTTGAAGAAACCGCAGTACGAGGTATGTGTCCACTACCTGGACGACGTGAGCTGCCCGTCCGACACATTCGACCTCAACCTTAAGGCCCTCCAAATCGTCTTCGAGGCAGTTCGCGAGTCGGGCTTCAAACTCAAGCCGTCGAACTGTTGTTCCTCCAGACCCGGGCCGAAATCTTTAGCGCCGTCAGCGACGCCAACGGCATCCACGCGGACCCGAAGAAGCTCGCAGCCGTTGCCCAGTGGCTGATGCCCACTACAAAGAAGAAACTCCAACGCTTCCTAAGTATAGTGAATTACCTCAGAAATGTCATCCCAGGAGTCGCCAAACTCTCCCTGCCCCTCACAGACCTGCTCCGTGCTGTGGTCCCATGATGGGACCAGAATGTGAGACGGCCTTCAACCAACTGAAGGCAGCGCTGACCTGCCCCCCGTGCCTTGCCTACTACGATCCCGCCCGGCCCACGATCCTCCAAACGGACGCATCCATCGAAGGCCTCGGAGCGGCGCTCTTGCAAGAGCATGATGCCCGCCTCGCCCCTCACTGGAGCTCACCTTGGACGCAGCAAGACGCTCGCAAAACTCCGCGCCCGCTACTGGTGGCCCACTCTCAAACGCGATACCGCGCGCCACGTCCAGTCGTGCGCCCGATGCCAGCTCTCCAAAGCTCCGCGGGTCCGCCCCGCTGGCCTGATGTACTTCATCGACATCCTAATTTCTCCATTTAAAACTGTTTAGATCGACTTCTGGGGACCCGCCACATCCAGCCAAGGGAAGAAATACATCCTCGCTCTGGCGGATTCCTTCTTTAAGTGGCTCATCGCAGTCGCCACCGCCGACTGCACCGCCCTGACGGCGGTCAAGTTTCTTTATCACAAGGTGCTCACGAAGTTTGGCGCCCATCACACCCTCATGAGCGACCGTGGGACCCACTTCTGCGACTCCGTAATCGCGGAGCTCAACAGTGTGACTGGGACTCATCACGTTCTCAGCACCGCCGACCACCTACGGACTCAGGGTATCGTCGAGCGGTCCCACAGCACCCTCAACGAGTGCCTCCGCTTCTACACAGCGGCCTTTGAGAAGGACTGGGCAAGCTTCCTCCCGGCCGTCACCTTCGGGCTGAACACCAGTCCGTCAGCGAGCCACGGGTCCAGCCCGTACATCCTGCTCTACGGTCAGGAGACCCACCCCCCGTCGGAAAACCTGGATCCGACGATCAACAACCCGACTGTCAAGGACTTCCACGACAGCCTGGTCCGCGCCCGCAACATCGCCCGCGCCCTCATGAAGCGCAATTAGGAGGACTACGCCAAGCGCTTCAATGCCAGCCGCCGAGACTTCCACTTCGACGTCGGCGACCTCGTCCTCCTCCGGAACAGCCACCAGCGCCGAGGCATCTTCGTCAAGCTAGCGCCTCTGTTTCGCGGGCCAGTGTCCATCATCGCTACACTGCCCAACAACGTGTACCGGATCGAGGAAAAACGACGCGGTCGGACATTCACTAATACTGTGATTGTCGAACACATCCGGCCCTTTTTCTCACGGTCAGCAGCCGGAGTTCCAGCCTCCCGCCCTTCTCCACCGGTCACCACATCAACGGACGTCCCGGTTCTAGCCCCGGTTTTTCCATCTCCGGCGCCCATCACGGCCGTTCCAGCATCGCCTGCCCTCGCCCCGCGAGATCCCTCCGTCCTGGCCCCACGCCAGCCTTACTCCACTTCTGCTCCAAAACCACGGGGACGACCACCCAGATCTGCAGCGAAGTACAACCTACGACCGAGATTCTAAAGTGCAGTGCAGTGCAGTGTACATATATATATATCTAAATACCTATTTGTTTTTGGGCTGCGTTCTCATACTTCTCATCAATTTGAACATTTACAGTTATTAATATTTACATTGTTTCTTGGGCTGCAATCCCACCAATTTTTTATGAAATCTCGAAGAAATTACCCCTGATTCACACAAATTATTCACATTATTCACAGGTTCTCACATAGGCACCAATACTCCACGTATGTGCCCAATAATGTTCCCCAAACACACAAACTTCATAATTTTGTTTCTTATTATTCGTTTTGTTTTAGTTCGGCTAGACGATCAAATGTTGCCTTTATCCCTTTAATATTTTCGGAAATTTTTATCGCCGCTTCTCAGTCGGCAAGTGTTTTTAAAATTTCCTTTAACAACCTCATTTCGGGGTAAACGCTTCCCCAACTGGAGGGGGGTTTGTTAAGCATTCCGTCCAAGGCAAATCCACACTCCACACATGTGGGGAATCATTCAATCTTCCCGCACATTCACTGA
>JAQFZC010003986.1:0-17204 GCA_034695205.1 Dicyrtoma fusca | reverse complement strand
TTACCCAGCAAACCAGTAAAGGAAAAACATTGGCAGATATTGGTTGGGCCTATGGTAGTGGCTACGGTTGGCGACAGTCTGGAAATGGCACTCGTACCATCGTTGGGTGCCTTCTCAAGTTCTGCCGATCACCCACCACAGTATTACCTAAGTTCCGACGATGGGCCAACTGATTTTCGCTAATGCTTTGTGCCGATTTTTAGCCATTTACTATACGATACGCCCAATACTTGCGCAAGCACTATGCGTAATGCGCATTTGCCGTAACCATCCTCTATGATGAGCCATTGCTCATGCATTATTGTGATTGTGCTAATTCAATTTTGAAAGTAATTATGATGTTGATGTGATTTCATTTCTTGTTGTAGTTATTACAGAAAACAATAATAACAACTAAGAAATGAAAAGACATCAACATCATAATAACTTTTATTAAACTTGAAATAGCACAATCACAATGATGCATGTTAATAATCCTACGTACAATGAAGTAGTATATTATTATTCAACATCAAAATAAATATTCGTCATCACATCAGAGCATCGCATCATTTCATTAGCCATCACAACAAAACAGCCGTCTACTACTAATGACATTAGTATATAAACTACGTATATGAACTGCTGCACAATTTCCGATTCAAACTTATTTTATATTTAATTTTACGAACGCAGGCCTAACTACACTGCACTGTTGACTGCTTATGTACTGCTTTGCTAGTTTGTTCCACATCCATATGTGGATATTCAGACATATTTAGCCCTACATGAAATATGAAACTAGCACTCAGCATTTTAGATTTAATCAAAAGCGAGGGAATGGGGATTCTTAAATTGACCACATCGGGCTGATTAGAATAATATAGAAAATCGTAAATAAAAACGACGGTATCACTTAAAAGGAAAAAAACTAATACTAGTACAACACACAACTACTAATTGTCACTAATCTACCCGGAAGTAATATTTACAAATTAGTAATCAACAGTCCACTGTAATAAGGTCCGCAAAGTAAAATTAACTTTTTAAGAAAAATGACGAGAAGCAAAAACTGGCTTGGCTCACTCGTAAGACTTGCAATGTATTTATCACATTGACTTCTCTCTTTTCCGCTGCTGCTGCTACTAGGGCATGTAGGACTCAAAGTACAGCCAGCGACGGCATGTCCTTCTTCGAGTTCCACTGAGGCATTGAGGCATATGTATGTCCAATACTAAAGCGTGCAGAAGAATCCGCATAGACTTTTTGAGCGCAAGCATTGGGCTTGCTTGAATATAATCCAAGCTGCCAGGCCAAAGCTCATTCGTAATGACAATGGCGCAAACGTATCGGCAATAGTACAATAATAGTCGGGACTCAGGCTCAGGCCCAACCGTTTCTGAACGCTGATTTTGCATCGACAATATCATTGTTGGCCCAAAGGTGGGCAACACAACAAATGAGTAGCTACAAAACCATCTTAATATAATTCGTCGGCTCGTAGTTGGAAACTGCTAATGTACCGACTATTCCAACCATGCTCTTGGTCCACCAATTTATTGCTTTTTTATTCCACTTTTTCGCCAACCCTGACTATCTGCCAACCATTAAACTAATTTCGAACCCATTTTTACCTTTTTTTGACTTTCTGTGGTTTGCTGGGTAGAAGCTATACTTGGTTTAACTCGTTTTCTGTAAATTCAATACACAATTCAGATGTGCAAAACGTGGTTTTACACATTTTTATAAAGTATGTTCAAGTCCGTTGTACTTGCATTTGTTCAAAATCGTAAAATTAAATGTTGGAGTTTGTTAAAATGTGTAAACCACGTGTTGCACAGTTTAAAAAATGTACAATTATTATAGTACTATAGTATCAGTTTTCCCCTTGGTAAAGCAAAAAATATAAATAAAAAATGTAATAAAACTACGCTTTGGGAGTTATTAAAATGCCTGCAATCAGGTTTTAATAGTGTAAAATGTCACGCTTAGCACGTTTACAAAATGTTTAAAACCACGTTTTTTATTTTTAAAAAAAGCGAAAAGTCAAGCATTGCGTTTCTGTAAAATACCGAATACGACGTTTTATTTCATAGTTTAGTGAACGTATTGATCAGTTATTAGGTGCACACTAAATGATTTATCATTGTGTTAATCAATTTAAAAAATGCAAAACATAAGATCTTGGATCCGTTTTGCCCATTCCAGATTAACCATGTCAGCGGTTTCCTTGTAAGAAGTCATTACATTTAAAAAAAGATATTAAGTTGACCATTAAGTTAGGAAGAAATAGTTCACTTAAAAGAAACAATATTCTGCAAAACGTGTTGAAAGTATTTGGATAAGACATGAGACGCTATCAGATCGGTAAGTAGTTTTTCAAATGTTTCAAATCCGTAGCGTTAGCAAGGAACGCTAAAATAAAGTTACTTTGGTTTTAATGAAGCAAATTATTGAAATCATTAACTTCAAGGCTGAAAGCAACTGTTCCAGTATATCTGCATTTTTGAAATGCTAAAATGTAAGGCTTTGCTGGGTAATGGACATGCTGCCTTACAGACTATTAATGAAATAATTGCTGTGAACACTACTGCATAGTAAATTAACTTTCCTGTGAAGGGTCTCTCTGAATAAATTGCATTATTATTTTTATTATAAAAGCTACCCTATTTCGTATACTTTTTCGTGTCCTTCATTGTGAAGCAATACATTTGTATTGAACATTTCTCTAAGATCCAAATAGCCAGGAAGCCAACGGAACGCATCGAATTTACCTACTAGTCATCATAATAATAAAATTTAAATACAGGATTTTTGTAGTGTCCAACTTTTATGTGTTACCCACGATTCATTTATCCGATTTTAGTGGCCCACACAAACCAGTCATGCTTTTTGTTATTAAATAGTTGTTTTAAGGGCAATTAATTCATAAAATGTTTAGCAGTCTACATTATACGAGGCTGCAAAATGAGCTTCTAAAGCGTGAATTATGATGCTGTACGCAATAAGCAAATCTCCGAAAAATTTGCAATAATATTAATGTAAAACTCAGATGCTTCTTTTGTTGTAAGAAACACGTCGGTATGATTGATATAACCGCATATTGTTTTCTTTGACGTCTTCTTTCGAATTTTAGTTCAGAAAGATGTTTTTTAAAGTCTTCAATTATTGCCAAACTAAGTTATTCCGACAGTTCCTACTTTAATTCATCATCATTAGCTATTTAAGTCCCCTTTTCTTATAAAATCGTGAACCCTTATGCCCTTATAGCGTGCAATGCCATGCTATATTTTAGCCACGGGTTGAAACCAATCCCTTCCTTGAATTTTAGGTACACAGAAATACTGTTTGGTTTTCACATTATAAGTCACATTAGGAGTCCTTTAGTCAGCTAGTTTTAGTTTATGCAAGGGAAGATCAAAAATCAAACTTAAAATTAGTGCGTTGCATTGACACGAGATTATTTGAACCTGTTATAACTGTAAGGCGCTTAGAAAGTGTAAACTGTACGGTTGAAACAAGTGGCTTAAACTTTAAAAAGTAATTATAAAAATAATGGCTTCAATTCAGGAAACCTCTCTGATGCGTGCTCTTTGACAGCAGTATTACCGATTTTGGGTTCAGTCATTGAGTATTTAAAAATGTCTGCAGATATCATAAATTAAATCTTCTAAAAAACACAATTAGTAATTATTGTGGGAGATAGAAAATAGAAATTAAATGGTAAACACTACACTTTTAATATTCTGTTTCTGTAACTTGCAGGTAACGGTTTTTCCTTTTTAAAAGAGTGCAGTTACTAAGTACATGTTTTTAATTCTTCTATTCCACAAATAAGATCTTTGCGAAATGTTAAATGGCATCACTGCAATTGTTCAAAAAACATTATCCGTTTGGCTTGCTTACAGGAAAACATTAGATTAAATTGTTTATAAAGACAGCACCAAATGTTCTTGTCAGTTTCTTAAATGCTCACAATACAAAGTCACAAAGCAACACGCAATATTATTAAATTTAATTGGGGTTTACTGTGATACTTGCTCTTTTTATTATCAGAACCACAGAATGCATCCCTGCGTTTTAATTAACGGCCGAGAAAAAAACTTCCCAGAATAGATAACCGAAGCTTACTTTGATTTCAGCGAAGGCGCGAGCATTTATTTTTATATCGTCGCTGAAGGTGCATTCCCGCACATCATGTTCTTTTGGGTACTTTAAAGAGTAAAGTAAATTTAGGAAAAGTTCTGGCAGTTTTTTGAAAATACCCCCACAGACGCTTTTAAGAATGCCGTTGTAATTTCTTTAGGGAAATCGGAAAACATACCCTTAAGTTGGAATGCAGTTTGCTTAAAAGATTTATTTTATGATTCTTGGTAGGAAGTACGATAAAATAGAAATTCGAATGTAAAACCGAAGTTCATACACTTGTAATTAAAAATTTAGTATGAAAGTAAAATAAGTACTTTCATACTAAATTTTTATTTTCGTGATTCTCGATTAATAGTAACCTAAAAAAGCATGAACCTCATTCATTATCATTCACGTGCATCCATAAATCAATATTGCTAGGAGAAACAGTCACTTATAGCAATCAGTTCGACGTTTTTTGCGGTGCAGTGCGAAACATTAATTTCTTATTTTTATTACCGATCCAACGGTTGGTTCAATGTGACTTGTCTCAACTGTAAGTACTGCCAACTTTCAACATAACAACAACAAAACACAGTCAACAGTAATGAGCTGAACTAAAGACAAGTCACATTAAATCACACGCTGGATCGGTAATAAAAATATGAAATTAATGTTTCGCACTGCACCGCACAAAATGTCGAACTAATTACTAGGTACACGATGAAATAAATGGTAGGTTTAAAATAACTATATAAAAATTAAAATATTAATTATTTAATAATAAATCACTTTTCGCTTCAAGCTTTTAAGTGAAGACTAGCACTCATGTGATCGTGAACACGAATGATGATAGTACCGAGTGGTAGGAACAGGAATGCGAGCGAAAAAATAACCGCCAACGCAGTCTGATGCAAGCAGGAAAATTCATGCAATTTCAACCTATCTAGCATTGTGGATGGGTTGAAATAAAGACGCCTCAAAAGCTTCAAATGAGCGAGTCTGCGATTGGTTAATGCGAGAGGTGAGAGGAGTGAAATTGATGGAGAAGGAATAAATATATAGCTCCTAAGAAATATTTTTGATTTTATGTATACACGAGCTACACAAATTGACTAAAATGTACAAGAAATTAATGGAAAATTGGAAGCAGTGGGTGCAAAGCGTCGGAGATCAGATTTTAATGGTGCAAAAAGGGATGAAAGAAATATTGGATTTGAAAGACAAAACGGAGAATGAAATGTCAAAAATGAAGAAAATGTTTAAGGGACAAATTCAGAAACAGTTTACACTAGCAAAAACTATAGAATCTTTGAGAGCAAAAATGGACCTACTGAAAAAAGAAAAAGAAGAACTAGTAACACAGCTACAGAAGAGTAAGATGGAATGCAATCGAGCAGCGGACTTTGAGAGCAAACACAATGACTTTATAAGTGGTATAGATGAGGAGAAGGAAAAAAATTTGGCACTCACAAAGACAGTTTTAGCACTGCCGACTGAAATAGACTTTCTTTCTACTGAAAGAAAAAGGGGAATTAATGGTGCAATTAAAGAACAGTAATACATAGTGTAATCAAGCAGCCGATTTTGAAAGAAGGTACAATGTCATCATAAGCGGTATGCCGGAGAAGAAAGAAGAAACGGCGGAGGACCTCAGGTCAAAAGTAACTAAGTTCTTTAAAGAAGAACTGGGAGCAGAAATGAATATATACTCAGTCCAAAGAATAGGAACGTTTCGGAACAAGAGATATAAAAAAAAGTAGTGACTTTCAGTAGAATAAGCGATCGAGAAACTGTACTAAAAAGAAAGAATACATCGCGGAAACGAATAGGGAAACCGATCTATATAAATCCAGACCTGCCAGCAGAAATTTGTCAACGACAATTTGAAGAACGAGAAGCCCGTCGAAAAGAGAGGACCCTGAAGGAGCAACGACAGACCCCGTATATAGATCAGAACTGGCGAGGCTCAACAACATCAAAAACATCGTCACCAAAAATGCACCCGATTTTCGAAGCTGACAAACGGAGAATCACTGCAAAAGAACATCTCAAGACCAGGAGAAAAACACAGAACACCACTAAGAAGAAAGAAAACTCGGAAAACTCAAAGAAGAATGGAAACTCAAAGAAAAAAGAAAACCCAGCAAAGGCACATTCCTGATGGAAAAAAATAAAACATTTCTGTAATATTTATTTGAAATTTGAATATAATTGAAATAAGCAGAGAGGCCAGGCCAAGGATCACATTACTTTATTAGTATTCTTTATAATCTGCAATTTGGAACTGTGGGATAAAACCCGCCGAATGTGTGGACCTATTGGTCAAATCGCTCGTAACAATGAATAAAATTATTATTATTATTACATATATAACCTATAATCGTCGATATCCAAATAAACTAATAATGATGTTCAGTTTTGACTTAAAAACTACGTTACAAATAACAATACCAACTAATGATGAAGTTCAAAAACTTGCAGAAGCTAGTTCCTACCAAACTGGGCCAACAACCCTCTCCATGTCAAAATAATCTGTGCCGTAATGTACCGCAAACTGTGCACATTTTGTACATCTCAACATGACCTTGTCCAACTGACCGCCGAGAATCAATTCAATCAGAAAAACAACCAAACATCCTGCGATACCCCAAAAAGAACAATAAAATACAATGTGAATATACGAATCCTCAAGAGACAGATTTCTAAATTGAGACTCAATTAGCTCGTCACTCTCACTGGACGGATATATCTCACTCCTACCCGCAAAATCGGAGAACCGAATACTTTCCCATTTGTCCCAGAACCAGTAGATTCCGGAGGACAGGAGAACTTCCATTGAATTTGGGATCCATTTGTAATACTTATGCCGACCACTTGGAAAGCCGTACATTGTGGGTCGGCTAAGATAATCGTCCTTGTGAAACACATTGTGTGCAAACTTTAGCTTTGGATTCTTCTTCATCATTTTCTGAAACCGATCCCAATACTCGTTAAATTGGTTTTGTTTAAACACAAACGCCACCTTGGAATGGTTACTAGTCTCCAAGTCACGCACCAACGTATCCAAGTACGGTGTGCAAATGTGGAACGTCTGGGCCCAGGCGGTATTTCGCTTTACAACCATTTTTTTACTACTCGCTTTCACAACCCGAAGCTCTTCCGCAATCACTCCCATTAGCTCAGTAAACAATTTGCATTCAGAAAATTTTGCTTTGCAAAAAAATAACTGGTAGGACGTTTCAACGATATGGCCCCCCCTTTCATCATAATATTCCCGAATGGGATCATTCATCACGTCATCGCATTTCCTAGTCGGAATAAACCCAAAAAGAGAAAAGTTGGAATTAAGCAATTGAGATATGGAGGTCCAATTTGTTTCGTACGGATGGTTAATTGTAAAGTCAGATTTAAGACACCCTTTGTAGCCATTAGTCAAAATAATTCCTATTACGGTCCAAAGCAGAAAAAGTCTACTACAAGTACGATTACCGAAATGGCCCCGAATTTTCAACATAATCACTTTGACATTGAATTGTTCCACAAGAACAGCCAAAGTGGTCAACCAGCTTGATAGGAACCCGCGGAAGATTGCAAAAATACAACGTTTTCTCAACTTTCTGCCACCTGAATGAGCACAAACAGTAATGATCGTGGACAGAATAGTTGCGGCTCCAAAGACTGAAACCCAAATGGTGGTATCGAATGGACTTGTAAAAATTTCGAAGGAGGTTTTATTCTTCCGTGTGTTTTCCAACGTAACAAATGTATACGGGCTTGTATGACCCACGGGGTAAAATGTATACCCCTGGAACGCACGTTCCTGGTCATACATGTATGGCTCACAACGATTGTCAACGCAATTTAGTATTTTTGTCCCCATCCCAAACCAGTTGACCCGCTTTGAGTAATTTAAGCTCAATGTAAGGAATTGAAATGTGGCTTGCCAAACACTAAATGGATTAAATCTGTCGAAGGGAGAACCCTGACTTTTGTTAATATCTAAACTGATTTCCTGGTTTATAAGGGAAACTGCTCCATAAAAAATTCCTTCCAAAGTCAACAACAACTTTCTCGTAGTGATTCATTGACTCCGTAAAGCAGTGTACTATTTCCTTGTGGACACATTCATAAAAATCCCATCGGAGATGGTTTAATCTGGTAGGGGCAAAATAGTTAAAATTGCGAGGATTAGGCTCTAGTTGGGCATACGTGAAGTTATATTGTGATATCTGAGGAATTTTGACAAAGTCATTTACTTGGTAAAATAACTTGACCACAATTGGCTTATGACTTTCTGGGATTCTAGCCAGCATTGTAATTATTTGCTGAACACTGAAATACTCTTGTGAAGCAGAGCAGTTTTGGTTGCAAAGCGTAAGGAAGTAATTTGGGTAGACTTTCACATTCATTAGTGACAGTAGATTCGCCTTACTTGCTATATCATAATTTTTAACTTTGTGTTGGTCACAACGATGAACCAAAATGATAGCAGAGTGACACTGGATGATGCCATTGCTTTTAAAAATACGGTGGTAGGTCACGTTCCACTTTTCACTGGGCAGCTCTTTCATAGTTTTGGACAAAACAGTGGGTGCGGTCAGCTGTTTAGGATCGAACGGTTCGCCATCTGCAAAGATGTGAAAGAAGCAGCTGCTCAAGTACTTGCTGCTCAGTATGGGCGTGAGATCCATGGGTCTCTCAGGTTGTGTAAGAATAGGGCTCGAAGTTGACTTCAAAGCACAACAAGTCAAAACAGTCGCGGTGAATTGAAATACAAACTTTAAAGAATTTGTCATAATCATTATTAATTTGAATTGAGAGCTTTAAGTTACGCTTTTAAGAAGGCACGGCACCTAGAGCGATTAATTTATTTTACAAGCTCAAAGTTGAAAAATGTTACTGTTTACTACTCCACATTGGAACTGTGTGTGTCTATCATTCACTGAGTTTGAAGTAAGACTTTCCTTATGAATTTTAATTATTATTAGTCTGAAATATAATGAGCTGAAGCTTTCAATTAAAATTGAATTGCTGATAACTTCATTTTGTCAAGTATGACTTTTAGAAATCTAATAGGTAAGTATTTATAATAAATTAATGTCAAACATTATAACCAAACTATTGTGAACACATACTTCAACATTGAAGAGGAGCCTTCAGTAATCTACTTCAAAACTAATCTAACAAGGAAACGGCTTGGTACCGTTTTGCAGGTGTAAATGCTTGTGCAAAATGTGGTTTCCTAATTTTAAAAAAGTGCAAAACGTAATACTCTGCATTCCTAATAAGGGAAATACTTGATTTAACGCGTTTTTATAAAACGCCAAACTTGGTTATATGCGGACATAAAGTGCGTTTAAGTCCTTTGTACTTGAATTTTTAAAAAAATTTTAAAGCTAAATGTTGCACTTTTGACAAATGTATAAACCACGTTTTGCTCAGTTAACTAATCCGTAAATGTATGTTTTAAAAATGTGTAATATCAGTTGTTTACTTTTTAAAACGTATATGATGAACTTTTGTACTTCTAGAAGTGTATTAAACTACATTTTGCGGTTTTTTAAAATGCGTAAAATCAGGTTTTAATAATGTGTAATGTCACTTTTTGCACCTCTTACAAGTGTTGAAACCCACGTTTCGCACCTTTTAAGAATGTGTAAAATAACGCTTTGCTGTTTATAAAATGGGCAAACAAGTGATGTGCGCTTTATAAAATACGTTCAATGTCGTTTGGTGAGGTAAATGGTCGGTTTACGGGTCCACATCACATGATTTACCATTGTGTTAATAAAATTAAAAGTTACAAAACATAAAATTTTGGGCCCATTTGGTCCATTCCAGATTTAGCGTGTTAAACTGTTTCCTCCTAAGAGGTAATTATATTGAAGGAAGATAATAAGTCGACCATTAAGCTTCATTAAAAAAGAATTACTTCAGGACAGAAAATTCCACGTGCCAGCATGTTCGAAAATGTTATAATGAAGCAAATTATTTATTTTTGACAATAACTTATATTTGTTTAAACATGCAGCAACTTACGTCAATTGTAAAATTGCATATTTATTCGAATTACTCACAATTCAATTCATTTCACAGTTTTTTCATAGATAAAATGTTTTGTGTATAATGATGGACGTAATTACATTTTAATACATAGTTAATTTTAAATTTTGACAGTATTTTTGTGATGGTTTCACAAAGGGCATGATGGTTTCATTCGTGAGTAAAAGTTAAAAATTAATATAGGTGACCGAAGTCGATTACCTGTATTAATTTTTACCTTTTTCTCACTACTGAACATGTATCAATTGCATGTACATGTTCAGTAGTGCATTAATTTTTAACTTTTACTGGAAAACATTATTTCATTTTTTCCGCGAGCTTGTTGACCACGAGCTGTTGTTGTTGTTGCTGGAACTTCCCCAGGACGAAGAGGATGACTGGCCGCGGTTGCCGCCATACGCGGGATTATTCGGGTTCATTTGATTGGCGTGGTTGTTCTTGTCATTCTTAGTTCCAGAGCCCTGGTAGGCCGAAGATTTCCCAGAGCCAGAAGATGAATGATTTGGATTGAGCTGATTGGAACGATTGTCCCAGCTTGACTGGTTTGATCCTACATAAAAGTTAATAAAAAGAGAACTAAATCTATAGACTTTTACTTGGAACTGGGAAAATATGGAAACAATAATGTATGTACTAAAGGTTGCTATTCTACAAATTCACTTTTTTAACCCGATTAAAACTAGAATAAGTAACCCTTTTAAAAAGGAACAAAACTAGAAGTTATTGTTTTCGAAAAGGTCGAAACTAAAAGTTACTTTTTTCAAAAATGTCAAAACTGGAAATAAGTATTTTCAAAAAGCCCAAAACTAGAAGTTCACATTTTCAAACAATGCAAAACTAGAAATTACCATTTTTAAAAAGGTCATAATTAGAAATTGCCATTTTCAAAAAAGTCAAAAAGTAATAATTCTGTTAAAAAACGTCAATGCTAGAAATTAATATTTTCAAAAAGGTCAAAACTTGAAATTACCATGTTCAAGAAAGTCAAAACTAGAAATTACTGATGCTAAAAAATCAACAATTAGATATATGACCGTGTTTTGCATAGAATCAATAAAATTGAGCTTAAACAAAGTTTGGTGTAAAATCTGAGGGAAACTAACGAGAGATTTACGGTAAGCGCAATGTTTTCCGTGATATATAACTATATGTATGTAAGTACTATAAAATTACTATATAACTGATACAATTTTTACTTTTTATTCTAGTGTATTTTAACTTACCGCTTCCAGTGTTGTGACTCATCGTGAAATACAATTTTAGGATGATTTTAAAAATTATAGTAAAAGTGAATAACAAAACTTGAATTCGGAATGAAAATTAAAATGAAATTTTGAATGAAATGATTAATATTTCCAATTTGCTTAATTGCATGTAAAAACTTAAACAATGAGATAGACACCACTGACTGCTGGTACCGACTGTACTGTTGAATCAAAAAGTATCCATTTTTATATGGATTAGCAAAATCAGCTAAACGTTTGCTGACGCGGGAATATTACAATAATGTAGTTGACCGAATAATAATTTAAACGTTTTACTGTCAAAATTATATTTTATTGGTACAGTTTGACTTTCTGTTATTGTTTTAAAGGAGCTGACAGAGTGAGTCACACTTAATGTGTGGTTTCTAATGCTCGATTGTTCTACGTGTGCGTCGGATGATTGAACAACCCCATTTACTTGAAAGGCAACTACTGTGCGAATCGTAATGTTAACGTTAATAGAAAGACCGAAAAACGAAAGCCAAACGACAAAGCGTGTGTATAGGCAGGAAATTACTAACATGAATGTTATACTACAATATATTATTATCTACTCAATTCTACGTGTCTTTGTGGAACAATGCATTTTTAATTCTGTCTACTGGCTGCAGTGTAAGTGTGCGACGGTGGGTCAAACAGAAAGAAGCAAAACGACATATTTAAATATTTTTGAAAAAATGTAAAATGTAATATTTTCATGTTTTTGAAGAGGTGCAAAATGTCATTTTTCATGTTTTTGAAGAGATTTCCAAATCGTCATTTTTCATGTTTTTGAAAAGTGCAAAATGTCCTATTTTCATCTTTTTGAAAAAGTGCAAAATGTACTTATTTCGTGTTTTGCAAAAGATGCAAAATGTGTTGTTTACACGACTTTGAAGGATTCAAAATGTCCTATTTTTATGTTTCGGTAAAGGTGCAAAAGGGGTTTAATTACCTTTTTTGGGTGCAAAACGTCTTGATTACCCGTTTTCCAAAAGATGCAAAAATCTGAATTGCTTGTTTGGATAACTTTAAAAAAGCTGAACTTGCCGGCAATATTCCCGCTTTGCATTTATTTTCTAATTAGACCTGTTAATGTATAAAACCGGCTGTGTATTTTTTACGAAGGTTGGATTGTATTGTGTACTGTTATGAGCAACTCAATTTAATTTTAAAGAAAAAATGCATACAAAAGTCAAACCAATTTATCTTTATGAAAATGATTATAGAAATATGGAATCTAATTTATTTCACTGTTTTTGGATAGATTTATAAAATATATTTTGCAAAAAATTATGGACATAATTAGATTTTAATAGATGGGTATTATGTACACGTATTTTTGTTTCGACGCAAAATATAATTTATTTTTATATTTTTGTACATAAATATGTAATGTACTGACAATTTAGTTCGGCATATTGATAGTTACAAATTACAAAATATATTTTTATTATATTCAAAATATAATTAACTCATTATTGCAGTAAAATTGTTAGCAAACCCAACAGTAAATTTATTGAAATATCAATTATATTAATTATCAGATTATTTAGTAATTCCAAATAAGTAATAATATTACTAAAAATAATTCTAGTAATCTAATGCTAATGTGACGGGATTAATACATAGTATAATTAGCTACTTGGAACATAAATAAATAAATACATTATAAGAACGTGACTAGAGCATTGAAGAGGTACTACTATTAGTACAACAGAGTGTGTTAATAAAGTATTACAAAAATATGCAATTTTTAGAAAAAATAGTTATTTGAACCAAAGTAGCAGTTTTCGTTACTGTTGCTGCTACTGAACGACCTGCTTCCCTACTGACTTCTGCTATTGGTGTACTCCTTATTGTTGGAATTACACTGGCTGGCATGGTTATTTAAATCCTTTTTAGTTCTCGATCCGCTGTAGCCCGCATCTCTCCCATCGCCAGTTTTCTTGTGATTTGGATTCCATTGATTAGCAGTGTTGTTCTGGGGGCTTTTAGATCCTGTAAAAAATACATCACAAAATAATCTAAACTTAATTTACAGTTTTTTCACTACACGTTTAATTTGAACATTATTCAAAAATTAAAAACATATTTTTAAAACGAACGCTTGTCGTAGACATTCAATAAAAATGTAAAAATTACGGAAAATGTCAAATAGGTAATAGTTATACTACTTACCGGCTTGAGAACCCCAGAAGAATGAACGAATGTATATAACGACTATAAGTTTACTTGTAGGTATGCATTTTATACCTAATTTCCATTTTGATGAGATGGTTTATTCTGTACGGCAAAATGACTCAAAATACCATTTTTTTATATGCAATTATTACATTACAAAACAAGGGTAAAAACTATAAATAAATTTTAATCAGTACCAAATTAGGAAATTATTTTATATTTATTGTTAAAAATTGACAAAGCTATGCGCATAAAAGCTTGGGTAATGATGGAAAGTGTAACACTTTGCCCCGTTTCAAAAATGTGCAAATAATCAAAGCGTGTTGTCTGCATAATTGATTGGACCATGATTTGGACCACTGGTATTTAGGAACCAAAGGATTTTATAGGGAAACAGAAAAAATGTAGCTACCGTAAATATTCAATTAATTGCTCCACCAACTTGATTAATGAAAACGTAAAATACCTACAAAATTAAAAAAAAAAATGCAATAAACCTTTGTTTTGATTATTATCATTTAGGTATTAAAAATATATCATAAAAAAATAATTTTATGATAGAACTTCCTCAAAACAAATTTTTAGAAACATACTTCAAATCATTAGAACTTTCATAATTAATGCCTTCATATTTATTTTGTTGTTAGAGTTCTTACGGTAGTTTTTACTGTGTAGTATGTTGCGGGCAGTATGTTAGCTTGATAAAAGTGTTCAAGAACGGTGAATTTGTTTTTTTATGCTGATGGCGACGGGATATAAATTATTACGAGTCTATCACGCAATGACGCAATCCTTGATTCCAAAGTCTTAAATGTGGATAAAATTCATACATAAATATATATAGGTAGATACCTAGGCAAGTTAGTATAGGTAGAGAAATACAACTTATTTGCGCTACCATGTACTAGTATTTACTTTATGGTGCAAATAGTAAAGGAAACTGCCTCAAATTCAATTCTAAAATTCAATTCGGCTTTATATTCAAACACTCCGGTATTCGAAGGTTCATTATTGCCTTTATAGTGCTCTGTCCATTTCTAAGGTGTACACGCCCGTTCGACGGGATACCATTCGTGTTATTATTATTGATCAATTAAATCAAAAATATAATATTCAGCGTTTTGGATGCGGAGCCGGTATTGAAATATTTATATGTCAATAACATGTTTGTTTGAAGAACTGTGCAAAAATTTACTAGTAAATACGACGTTTTAAACTAGCCTATTTAAAGGAATATCTCAGGAGTGAATTATGAATAATTCAATTTATTTCAAAGTTTTTCCATAAACTATTTCGCAAACAATTATATGAACACCTAATTCGGTTTAAAAAAAAACGTCTAATGGTAGTCAGGATAACTAACCTCGTGAACAGTTAATTTAGAATTTTGAAACAGCGTTTTCGTTCTAGTTTGAGAAAGGGCAGGATAGTTTCACTCGCGAGTAAAAGTTAAAAATTGATACGCATGCTCACTATTGAGCATGTATCAATTCCATGTACATGATCTTCATAATTAATTTTTAACTTTTAATGGAAAAATTCATTTTATTTTTTCCATGAACTTCCTAACCAAGAGTTGTTGCTGTTGTTGTTGGAACTTCCCCAGGACGAAGAAAGTGACTTGTTTCGGCTGGAATCGTACGCCTTGTTGCTGGTATTGCACTGATTTGCGTAGTTTTTCATATCTGCCTTTATCCGACTGCGCCTTGATAGCCAGATGACTTCTTGGCTCTTTTCAAGGAATTTTGGGATTCTTTTGGTTAAAGCGATTGTCTAAAGAACTGTATATACTGTATTGGTTGGATCCTTAAAGTCAGTAAAAAAATTAAATTGTATAAGAATCTATAGTATTAAAATGTGTGATGACTTTTAAATTAAATTCACAATAAGACTTTTTAATATCAAAATATTTTATTATTGTAATTGAATAGGTATGTTTTAACTTACTCGAGCTGCGTATTCTGAAACACTGCAAATGATTGTCTTTTAATGCGTCTCTTTGAATTGATGTACAGAATAAAATGAAAATGGTTTTCTCTTTTTACTTTATGAAAACACTATCCATTGAAAACTTGGAAGTAGTGAATACTTAAAATTTTGAATTTGCGAGAAAGCTACAAAGACTGTCAGCTGTTGGTGGTGCAAAATATTAATAAAAGATTATTTGCAATCAATAAAATATCCACATTATCCACATGCTGCTTTCTACGCAATTCACTTCGAAATTATGGACAAATATTTCAAGAATCATGAATTCGGAACCGGCCAACGGGAATTCAGTCAAGAATAAGTTCAAAACCGAAACTCCAAACGGGAGTTCAGCAGAAACACTCTGCCCACTCCTTCCAAACTCGCTTTCCAAAACTCAATGCAATCGCAAAACTCTTGTTTTTCCAGGTTACCTTGTTATACTTATTTATTTACAATTTGCAGTACAGACATAAATACATAATACTACGATACAATAAACGTTCTGCTTCTTTCCCTTCATAGTGTATATTTATTTTTGTGACAACACTAACGCCCGAACAGTACCTTGGTAGCTGTTTGGGCCTACAAATTACCTCAGAAATTAAAGGTAATCCTTCAAGTTTTGAAATGTTCACTTTCGTGTATTCTTATTTATGAATAAAGGCTACATCATTACTTGTCACGCTTAATTTTGGTACAGTAGGTTACACCTATTTCTGCCAACAACTCCGCTGCACTTTTCAATTAATCATAAGTAAATTAGTATCAATTACTGTGAATTAGGTCTCTAAACTGGGCCAAGGACCCTCTCCAGGTTTAACTTATGTGTGCCGTAAATTACTGCATGAACCGGAGGACAAACAGTTTGTAAATCGCAACATGATCTTGTCCAGCTGAGAGCGAAGAAATAGTTCAATCAGAAAAACCACCCAGGATCCTAAGATACCCCACCAACAACCATAAAATACAATGTGAATATCCGAATCCTCAAACGACAGCTTTCTAGACCTGGACTCAATTAGCTGGTCACTCTCACTGGCAGGATATGTCCTACTGTTGCCCACAAAATCTGAGAAACGAATGCCTTCCCATTTTTCCCACAACCAGTAGATTCCGGAGGACAGCAGAACTTTCATTGAATTTGGAGGCCATTTGTAATACTTGTGGCCGCCACTTGGGAAGCCGTACATTGTGGGTCGACTGAGAAAATCGTCCTTGTGTAACATATTGTGTGCACATTTTAAATTTGGATTCTTTTTCATCATTTTCTCAAACCGATCCCAATACTTGCAAAATTGATCTCGTTTGAGCACAAAGGCCACCTTGGAATGTCCACTAGACTCCAAGTCACGCACCAGCGTGTCCAAGTACGGTGTGCAAATATGGAATGTTTGGTCCTCGACGGTATATAGTTTTAGATCTATTTCCTTTCTACTCGTATTGACAAACCCAAGCTCTTCCTTAACCACCGCCTGAAGCTCAGTATACAATTTGCATTCAGAATATTTTGAATTGCAGTGAAACTGGTAGAACTTGTTAAAGATATGACCCCCACGTGTTACCCCTCTTTCCCCCATCCCCTACTTTCGTAAGGGAGGAAGGAAAGAGAGATAGCATTTATATTATGACAAC
>JAQFZC010003985.1:0-17204 GCA_034695205.1 Dicyrtoma fusca | reverse complement strand
AACTACAGTGAAGTAAGTAAATATTATATTTTATTCAGCATATTATACAGCACTGTCAAGATTCACGATAAACAAAAAAATGTAAAAGCATGCGTTATTATTCTATTGTTTCTTAAAGATGTATGTAATTTAACTATACACTATAGCTGTGTGCAATATTTATATAGTTACACTAATCAATATCAATACATTTCATAATGATGTTAATTTAGTTTTTTAGTATTTAAATTTCAATTTATGTTTATCGCTATTTTCTTCCGGTAGACCAGTAGACTTTAGTTTCATTATTCTTTAGTTTTTCTTTTTATAGAACATAGCAGTCTAGTAACTTTTGAACCTTGACCCTTTTCGCCTCAACGACTCTATTTCAACCTTACATTCAATCGAGGTGAAAGTACATAGGTGAAAAAAGGAATGCCCCCAAAATGCTGACTTAGGTTCCAAGTACTTACTACAAAAACCTAAGTACCATGATAAAAATCTAGTTTTTTGTAATTATTAGATATCTGAGGTTATTCGGACCCAAACCAGCATGTCGGGGGAATTGCTCCTTTAACCCACTGTTTTTTACACAGTGCTCCATGCATTATACTTACTTGTTACAGTGTCAGTATTACAGTCGTAAAAAATTGCATATGCATTTGAATATTCATAGCTACCTACCTATGCTGGGTTAACTCAAAATTAATAAATAATAACTAAGCACATAACACAACAATAACAACGAATTATATAACAGTAGTAACAATTCATCGTTCGTTTCATCGACGGTTTAAAACGATTCAACTACAGAATAATATGTAGTAGTAATAGGTCGGTTTACAGTTGCACAAAAAATGAATAATTAAATAAACCATTACTATTTTTAGTATTATCCTGAGATAAAGAATAAGGGGGCCCCTGTTCTTTCTTCCTTATGTGTTTTTTTACAAAAATTTAACGTTTAACTACATATTATATATTTAAGCAGCTTTAAGACGGCGTGATGGTTCAGAGGCAGTGGGTGGAGGCGGTGGACCTTTTCGCTCCATGTCATCAAGGTACTCAAGGAGCAGTCGGTGGCGTTCTTCGGACATCCCATCCAACTGTAAATATCGCTTATCTTTTGCCAGGAGGGACTCGATATCTTTCATCATATGTGGCGTTTCACGGATTTGTTGCTTAGTTTTGTACGTTAGCATTTTCGTTTCCTACAGAATAAAAAACGTAAAACCAAATCAAAAAACCTGTAAAGCTAAAGAACAACTTGTTATAGGGAATTTGTGGTAATTTCCAAAACTGCAACTTGAAAACGATTAGTAAATACCTTTAGAAGATCACGGAAATCTGCTTTCATGGTGGAACTCATATCTTTTAAGTACAACTCGAATTCTCTCTCACATTTCTACAACAGCAAATGGAACAGAAAACCAATTACAACAATATTACTATTGCTGGAATACTTTTACTTTAATTCTCCCAAAGTAAAATGCCAAACGGCAATGTAAACTCCAAACTTTGTTCAAATTAAAATAAATAAATATACAATAGTAGTAAACTGTAACGAAGAAAAAGTACTTTTGTAAGAACTACCCTAAAAGCTTACCCTTTCACTCGTTGAAAATTTAGTATAGCGAGGATCCTCCTTTATGCGTTTACGTATTTCCTTCCATGTGGTATTCAATTTAACTCGAGATTCATCCAGTAATTCACTTTAGAATAAAAAAGAAACAAAGATTAGTAACACAAACACCACAATTCTTGTTTTATTACGCATACTTCCTGTTAATCACTGGTTAAACAATTAAAGGTGGAACACGTATTACCGGAAGCGTGCTTTCTTCTTTCTAGAAATAGTGTCACCATGCTGATTAAATAAGTCTTCCATTTCATCCCTGCTGAGAATGGACACTGAGTCCCACCGCCTATCTTTTTTAATGAGTTTCTTGGCTTCCTTCCAAGTCATATCTACATTTCGGACGAGGTCAGTGAGAAGGGCTTGAAATTCTTGAACAGCTTCTTCGTGTTGATAGAATTCTCGTTCCTTGTCACGATCTCTAAGATGTGTTGCTAGAGTTCGCTGAACTTCCCGCTCTCGCTCCCTCAAACTCACTTCCGCCCTCTCCTTCTTCTCTCTTTCCATTCGCTGGTCATCATCAGAGTCGTCGGTTATGCAACCTTCCTCTTCCTCCTACGAAATCATGGATACTTAATTAACGCGATCAAGGCGACCCAAAAATTCCCGTGTTCAGTTTTGAATTTCCATTTTTGAAACATCATCCTGTATTTTTCCTATTTTCAACATACACCTTTCCTGAAATTAACCTTCGGCTTTTTCAATTTTGTTTACAAAATCTGATATTATTTCATCTTTGCTTACAAAATGATTCAAAATAAATACAAATGCTATTTTAAGTAGTAACAACTTTCTACAAACTGTCCTTTTCACTACTCAATCTGAATTATACAGCATTTTAAGATGCATTTCTTGAGTACCTGACGCTTACTAGAGCTTCTTATTATTTTTAAAGTTTAAGACACAATGTTTCATTTTTTACGCATGCTTTCCTCGATATCCCGGAATTTCCTGATATACAAAAAATGTCCGGATTTTCCTGAAAAAAGTATCACACTGACGTACTAACTGCATCTCCTAAAACTTCGTCTTATTAAAATCTAAACCCTCGGAAAAGAAACATTTCTAATATTTATATACATAATTCAAGACAACATTCACGGACATCTTTAAAAACCAACTTTAAAAGTTGGAAACAAGCAAGTGAAAACTATTTTAAGCATCAATTACTTAATAATTAAGACGCAAACAAACGAACAAAGTTTAAAATTACTAATAATGCTTACGGATACATCTTCGACTTTGTCGTCACTACTTTTGTCTTCCGCGTCTACTTCATCCTCCTTGCCGCCCTCACTCTTGTGGTCGTTGTCGTTGACATCCTCTTCGTTGGAGTCAATGTTATCGAGACCGAGTGGATTGAGGTCGACTGCGGAGTCTTTGGCCTGTGACTTCTCTTTCTCTTTTCTTTTCTTTTCTCGGTCCTTCTCCTTCTTTTCCTTCTTCTTCTTCTTCTCCTTTGCCTTCATATCTGCTTTTAATTTCTTTTGGAAATTCTTGAAGATCTCCTCCTTCTCATCCTGCTCAAAGAGCTCAAAGCGGGAGTCTTTATCCAGGTCCAATTTCTTCCTAACTTCCGGCCATTTTAAATGATAGTCTTTGACCCTGTCTTTGAGGAGGAAGAGGAGGTCTTCGCGAGCTTTCTCTTTCTTCGACGCTCGTTCCTCTTTGTCACGTTTTTTAAGATCCTGAATATAATCATTGAAGTACTGTTCTCGTTCCCGGGCCTTCTCAACATTTCGAAATCGCTCGTCGCGCCCGTACTTTTGCGAGAATTCACTATACGTCATTCTAGGAAACAAGAACAAAAACAGGTTAGAAGTATTTAATTCATCCAAAAATTGTTTGCATCCGAAATATTTGCAGCGCGTGTTAGCACACTACCTTCTAAGATTATCCATAAAAGTAGAGATTGGGACAGTTTTTAAAAAGCAACTACGTAAAGATTCTCCGTTTTATGCTGAATGTCCTCGCGGTACTTACGTCCGTGTCCATTGCCTGTATCCTCTTTACAGTAAACCCTAGTACACTACACGGCAATCTTACAATGACAATCTTGTTCAGAATAAACATTAGACTTTAGTACCGATAGTACGGCCTAAAAGTGGTCTGGGTTCTAATGTCAGTGAATTAAGACGCGATTTCTGAGAAGAAACGGGGTAAACATTCAATTCAAGGGACATAACTTGACCATCTATTCCTAGTTAACCAAGTTGCCTCACAAGTCTGCCCACAACTACGGTGCCAACCTGACTTTTTTACCAATGCCCGTTACCTTTTTACACTTAAAACGTAGTCTGCTGGAGAAGGTTGAGAATACAACGTGCGAATACACTGATCACTAATACTTCTGCTGGTTGCTGATACTTACTTTTGAGTTACGTGACAATTTTCTAAAAATTTGATGAATTGTTCTTTGACTTGTTTGAGCATCTTCTTTTTCTCTTTCCTCTCCTCCTCCGCTCTTTCCTTGACGTAGACGTCGAAAGCCTGTTTCCTCTCCTTACTCGTTAAGTACAGGTATCTTGGGTCGAAGACGATCTTGTGCAGTTCCTTTTCCCACGTCGAGAACGCAGACACTTGCTTTTCAATAAGCATTTCCCGAAATTTCTTCATGCGGACGTCGATTGGAACGATGGCTCTTTCCCGGGCAGCTTTCACTTCCGCCTCCAGGGCTGTCATTTCTTTAAACCCGTCCTTCGTTTCTATTTTTACTTTTTCGTTCGTTTCGACTCCCTTCCCGCCTTTCCCGTCCTCGTCTTCATCCCCTTCCATCTTATCGTCCTTGATTACAATTAAGTTTGAGTCGTCCTCAATAATTTCCACATCAGCTCCCGATCCTATTATTGTCAATATATTTGGTATTAAACATTAACAACAACAATTAATCAATTATAAGCATTACCTTTGTGGTTAGTTATAATAATTACCTATGTGGTGAACTTTGGAGAGTGACGACTCCGAAGATGTCCTCTCTTCTCGTTTGGGCCTTTTTGCGGGTGGTTCTTTTCCCTCTTCAGAGGATTCTTCTCCCTCCAATGCGGAGGAGGTGGATAATTTCCTCTCTTTCAGATTAACGTCAATTTTAATTACGGGATTTGCTAGGGTTGCCACTGGAGTGACGGTTGCTGTCGGGATAGTTGACGAATGTTGATCTTGAGAAGACACCTTGCCACTGGTACCTTGACTCTCCAAAGCTAGTTTATCTGCATCGGACAAGGGACTTGTCGTACTTGTCGCCTCCGCTTTCTTCACTTTGCCCGAATTCTTGGACGCTTCTGGACATGCTTTCAATAGTTCCTCTACGTCGTAGCGGCCTATCAGCTCCTGCGGCTTCTCCCACACCGAAGTTTTGTTAGATGGGTTGTAGAAGAAAACTCTCTTATCACCCGTCCATACCACGCACCAAGGCGTTCCAGACACGGGCGTTGAAGAGATGGGTCGACATTTCTCACCCGCACTCGACTTCTTCTCCTACACATACAAAAATATTTACTTCGTACTATGGACTGGAAACTAACTTGAATCCACAGATTTCGAATTAATTAATTACACGTGGATTATTAAAGTAAACATGACAACGTACCCTTTTAGTTTCTTTCACTTTTGACTCACTATTTGACTCGATTTTTTCTTGTGGCTTCTCTTTACTAGCAGCCACTGTCGTCGCAGCTGGAGGGGCATTTCCTAGTCTTTGCTGAGCTACAAGTTTCGCAGCTGCAAGAACACAATTAATGGAGTTTATTATTTAAAAATGTGAAATGAACTTGAAACGCTGAATTCAATAGAAACGGTGTAACGTGATATTACCCTCAAATTCAATGAGAGCAGTCGGTTTTTCCCACACAGATTGTTGGGACTTGGCATTGAAAAAGTAAACTTTCCCGTCAGGGGATGTATGTTCAGTCCATTCAAAGGCTTTCGCCAGAATTTTAGGATCCACTTGTGACACGGCCAACTGCTCAAATTGCATGGCCGGAGGAGGAACACCGGTGGGGGGTGGGACGCCGGGGGGCAAGCCCCAAGGAGGGGGTGCCATAGGGAAACTTTGTGGTGGGAAGGCGGGGGGTGGGAGCCCAAAGGGAGGCGGTCCCATTGGTCCAGCTCCACCAAAGGGCCCAAAGGGCAGAGCTCCAGGTGGCGGCATTACTCCAGGTACATGTCCTGGAACGGCTATTGGAACTGGAAGGGGTCCAGGACCAGGGGGTCCCCCCAGCGGACCTCCGCCTATTGACATTGGACCGCCTGGCCCCCCAGGCGGTCCACCTTCAGGTCCTTTAGGGATCATTTCTTCTCCAGGTGGACCACCTTGACCACCACTTTCACCCGGAACTCCGGGGAATCTAGGACCCCCAAGCCCTGGACCGCCAGGTCGGAATTGCCCAGGTGGGCCGGATCCTGGAAACATGGGCATCGGTTTGCCATCGGGTCCACCTTGACCCGGTGGACCCGGATTCAACATGGAGCGTACGGGTGGATTCTGTCCTATACCCGGTGGTGGACCTTGCATTTGGGGTGGAGGTCCTTGCATTCCTGGTCCAGGAGGCATTCCTAATTAACACATAATGTTTACAAATATCAACAAATTGTTTACAGCCAGTGTTATTTAATTAGGTGGATGATTTCATTTCAATTTGAAATACGAATTCGAATATATTTGTTCTGCTTTACTTTTTAACCAACTCGTCACAGGAGGGACAATGAATTACTTACTCACTCACATATCCCATAATAAACAAAGGGATACAAACTAGATTTACGTTTACAGAAAAGGTATGAAAATCTTATTTTCATGTTACTTGAAAGATACGAATACGAAATATCGCTAACGTAACAGCAAAGCGACCCAAATCCAATTTCAAATTAAATGTATAATCGTCCAAGTCCAACAATTTTGCAGCAAAGTCCTTAAGCCACTTCGAAGTTGCGGTAGCGGTATTTTACGTTTTGAAATGGTTCGATTCAAAATATGTATCTAATTATATCTACAGCCTAAAAATAATATCTACCTAACTACTAAACACGTTTTTTAAAGGTATAAGATGCCTCTCTACAACTTCCAAATTCCTATGGTGTAATGAATTTAGCTTTTGAAAGAAACAAAATCCTCCTTTATAACCTTCTAAGGTGTACAGAATTCAGAATTTTCAAGTTTTAAAAAGCTGCAAAGCGATATATTTTACAGAGGCACAAGCAATTAAGCTTCACAGTTAAAATTAAACTGATGAACGTCATTTTTATCCTTACACACCTGGTCCTTGATTCGGAGGTCCTTGACCGAGACCTGGAGGAGGAACCTGTAAGTTAAATGGAGGCTGTGAGCCTGGACCACCCGGAGGGCCGCCCATCATTGGTCCCTGATTAGGAAAGTTCCCACCGGGCGGCTGGCCATGATGTGCATGAGGTTGCTGCTGTGAGTCCATGGGTCCCCCTTTAGGTCCACCCCCAGGAAACCCTCCAACATTATCCTGATTCTGCTGCTTCATCATACCCGATGACCACTTGGACACAACAAAACAATGTAATTAATGTAGGACTTGACTTGAATGCCATCCAGACACTTCTGTGTAGTAATAATAAATATAGATAACTAATTATTCATTGATGATTGAATGGTACCTCGTCGTGTCTAACAATTCGAACTTTGAGCCCTTCAGGACGATCCCAAGTAGTTTCTCTCGTCTTTGTGTGATAAAAGTAAATCTTTCCATCAGGACTTCTAGCTTCCGCCCAAACGTTTTCATCTGGGTTGTTCGGCGGTCCCCCTGGAGGTCCTCCCTTTATATTAAAACAATTTATCCATCCATTAATCATTCATAAAATCGTAGAAAAGGAAGTACCTACGTACGATGATATACATTTTTAGTTTTTATAATCTACTGAAAATATACGTTCTCTTGGAAATTAGATACTCGCAATATGTGTATTGTACAGTTTACAGAAAAACTCCCTCGATAGTTGATAGTTATATGTTTAGGCTAGCCTTCCATCAACTAATGTGCCACAACAGAGAGAAAAACAATACACATGAGCGGTTTACTGTGCAAAGTATAAGTCGTCCGGATAATAAAGACAAAAACTATAGAACGAGTGCTACTTTAAGATGTGTGTCCGAAGAGAGGTTTCACTGTAAACAAATTTACCTAAAGAAAATAAAGAGTAATCATACCATTCCCCCGTGAGGAGGACCATTGTTGTTCCAACCACCACCCCCTCCCATATCATGATGACCTGGCCCAGGACCTCGAAATCTTCCTCTATTCATAAATCCTGGCCCTGGACCACCTCTAGGGCCACCAGGCCCACCTCCCCTTCCAGGAGATCCCATTCCAAATCCACCTCGTCCTCCTCCGCCACCCCCTCTTTGAAACCTGGGCTGCATTCCACCCCCGCCTCCGCCACCTCCTCGAGAACCGAAATTACCGTCGAAATGACCACGACCTCCGCGTCCTCCGCCACCAGGGCTTCTTAAACAAACAGAATAATTACATAAACACAATTGCAATACCACTTTGAATTTCGTCGGCTGCAGAGGCAAAATGGGTTACACGCAAATTCACTAAACCAGGCTATGCTCCCTTTCTCGTGCACACCTGCTACGTTAATACATACACATCGGAGTGTACGGCTGTAAACCGGTCAACCGGTCTGCTGAAAAACGGTTTACCTCCCTAGGCCGGTCTGACTTCTATGCCGCACATGCTGAAAAGCCTAATGCTTGCTTAATATCTAAACCTACCAGAGGTCGTGAAATCTACACACGACAAATCGCTACAAGCCTTGACGCAATTCGTGATCTTTCTATAGTTTCTTAAATCTCATTCCCAAGTTTTTCTGAACGCTTCAGAATATATTACTATCTACTATCATTTATTAAGCAATAAACGACCGAAAATGGACTCGAAGGATTAATGGAAATAAGTGAGAACTATGCTAGCTCGAAAATACTACAGACAATGAATTGAAAGTAAATGTGTGTACTGGAACAATGCCAGGGTAGTTCAACTTCCCAAAATGTTCAAAAATTTACCTTTTTGGCTTTTTGATATAAATGAAACAGATTTACAGTCTCATGGTACACAGATTATTTCATACCATTACAGGGTGGCTTAACACTTAATTAATTTTGTAGTAGTTTCGTTCAATCAAAATTTTATTTTAATTCTGCTGCTTAATCCGAAAAGAGAAATAAGTTATTGCCTTGTTTTAATTTCATAAAGAGAACATTACCCAAATTAATTTTAGTCGTTCACTACTTATGTTCGTTGCCGCTGTACAAAACCGGTCTAAACAGCCTTCGCGTAGACGAAACCATACACCGACGACCGACACGTAATTGAACCCATTTAATTACAAAATTGATCTGCTTTGAAGAATAAATTACGTTACTCCTTTTCAAAATTACAGAATCCATCGTTTTATAGTTTACAACAAGGTAAACCCAAATTAATAAAATTAAGAAAGGTTGTATATAGTTGCTAAAATGGTAGCTAAAATATGTTGTATACAGACAATATATATTTATGCTTCCGACAAAAACTGTACAGGACTAGATCTGCTTGTACTGAAACGTTAAGATAACTACCCCCTCTAATAATTCTCTACCTAAAAGGTTGGACTGCAAATAATCCCCTTCCCCCTACTCTAATAATCCCCCAGACTATAATTTATTTAGTCAATTGGTTCATACACACTCCCATGTATTTGATGTATGCTCGTCAAGTAAGAAATAATCCCCCGCCCCCACTCCCCCCAGAATAACTCCCCGCTACCATTATTAATTAAGTAAATAATGCTCCGGTACATTATTAGAAGCGTTACAGCAAATAACTTTTCACTAAGTTAACGATGCATTCGAACAGCTTTGGTACTGTTGAGCTAAAACAGTATTTACAACATGGAACGACATCTTCAATTGGGTACGTGTAGTAATCAAATTGCTATAAGTCGATGAATTATTTGTAAATCGTAATTAGATTTCATTAAAATATTTGGAAACAATGAAAATGAGCGCCAATTAACGTACCGCCACGGACCACCACCTCTTCCTCTAAATGGGGCATTATTCTGATTTTGCTGCATACCGCCACCGCCTCCTCCGCCGCCCCCACCACCACCTCCCCCGCCTCCTCCAGGCTCATCATTATTAAACTCATTATAATTGTCATGTGGGTAATAATCTTCAAATTTATTATCTCCTTCGAATCCACCGTCACTACCACCGTCCGCCATCCTGATTATGGATTAAGTTCAACTGCGTTATCAATTGATAGACAATAGTATTCTGCAAATCAAAAATCAACAAGTAAAAAATCTCTGTCCGTTAATTAATAGACCACAAATAACGAGCACCTATTAATTATACATTACCAATTACTCGTGCTCAGGAATATCAAATACCAAGTTATTATTTAGAAATCGTGCCAAGAGTAATAAGGATAATAGCAAAAGGACTTACCACCTACAGACAGTTAGAGCTAATGAGCCCGGTAAAATATCGATTCCCTTGACCCTTGAATGATGAAACTGTTTTCAATTTACAAGTTAACGTTCAAGGTTCAACGCATGACTCTTCTATTTTCAATTGCCAATTTAATCATTTTAGTTTGTAAACTTGGAAGAATTTGCTGTCATTCGTTTCAATAATTGTGAACTTGCTGCCACTGACTGAATGTCACCTGTACTCTTCTGTTGCGTCGTGAATCACTGAGTGACCATCCCCATACATTCGAAATTCTGATGACAGTTATTATTTCATAACTAGCAACTAACGCTGGGATTTAATTATTCTAAAATTAAACAAATTGGCACCAAAATTATTTATCGGAAGAAGCTAAAGACGAGAGATGAAAATAAAAACGTAGAAACTGGCCACAAGAAAAGTTGATCCGTGGCTGCTGGTTGTCGACTTTATAACTGATGACAAACTGACTGGACTGCAACTGCAGTTGATCCGAAATTTGAAATTCTTCTTACATGACAAAAATGCAGATCGGTTATCTGTTGTCTGTTTCTATTGACTGACTGACTACAACGACGACAGGAGGGAATTACCGCTCCGATTTCTGATTTGATTATCCGATACCAGACTCGGAAGTTGAATTTGGGTTTGAAATTTTGAAAAAAGATGCATGGAAAAATGTTGAACGGAAAAAGAAACCTTAAAGCTAATTTCTATTTATCACTTATGACGTATACACATTTGGAGCAGAGGGAAAAATTCTAAAAAGTGAAGCAAGTACGAAGGGAGTAGAATTGTATGTCAGAGTTCATGGAAGTAAGTACATGGGAGGTTAAAGCCGGATTTCGGTGTTTTCGGACCAATTCCGTCCCGTCTCCTTTCCTTTCCCTGCAGACTTGGAATCTCGGGTATTTGTCTTCCTCTGTCCTGCAATTATTATGTAAGTGCAAGTCTACTCCGATTAGTCCGATTCTTCGTGCAGAGTGAATCGGCGGACGAAAAGACGAAAATACGAAATGATGTGAAATAACGTGAAGTGATAGAATTAGGCGACAGAAGACAGAATTCAATGCTTGAGAACTATCGAGTAGCTTGCATGAGGCGATGGGACAGTGTAGCACTATTCTCGTAGCAGGGAACATCCAAATACTACGTCACAAGCTTCCGCGCTCTACAATACATTCTATGCAAATCCTCCATATTATATTATTATTCTGCCTTTTATTCAGTCAAACTCAGAAGCACATACGCAACAATATAGTACATATATAAAATAACCTACGCAAAACATAATTTTAACACCTTCCTTCAACTTACAACCCCTTCAATATGCAGAAGGCAATTTAACCGGTTTTAGAGTATCTCAAAAATAATATGAAACACTTCAGAAAAAACTAAGTTAAATGCATTAAAAGAGTCAGCTGTAAAAGATGAACACACATGGAATTATATTAAGATTCTAAAACTTGGAAAATGTTCGAGTAACGATTATAGCGCAAAAGTGTAAAAAACATTTTGCCCATTTACTAAATAACCACGTCAGTAATTGTAATAATGGCCATAAACGTTTTAGTAGTATAGTTAGTATAAGATAAAGGTACTTTTCTAAAAGAGAGCATAATAATTACGAGGCATGTATACTTATAGTGTTTGGAAAAGCCCTAATTGTATTTACTAACTACTAGGTAATTAAGTACATTGTAGCTTGACTAAAGATAAGGGCACTTCCCATATTTAATAATAATAATGAATACCTAAATAACAATGGTTTAACAAATTCGTGTGGAATAAGGTGTAATAATTGGATGCCCCTTGCAGACCTTGAGAAGTAAAGAATGGGTCTTAGGGCCGCTGCTGCCGCCCCTTGGCCTCCGTGAGAAGTTGTGCAGTGGAAGTGGAGGACGCGGTGCCGTGCGGTTGCGGTTGGGCCTGCGATAGCTTTCCGTCCCAATTTTCCGGAGAGCTCAAAGCGAGATGCGATGGTGGAGGCGGGACTTACGCGACGGTTCTGTCAAACGTCCCGCCCACAAAGGCTGCTCAGTTTCTCGTGACCACTGCATGTAGCGGCTGAGCAATGCTAGCTCTGGACTTTTGTTAGCCATTTTCTTCGTGTTCGTGCTGAGTGGTCTGCGCGGCAGCAGATGGCGGGGAAGCCGCTCAACCCGCCAATCCGACGTCACTCACGTCAATGGCGCCAACATTGTTTTTTTCCGAAGCCGCTAGCCGACCGCTCAGCCTCTCGCTCTCGCTCGCACAACTCAACAAACTCAACTCTGCTCCTGCTATCAACTACAAAGCGAGTACATTTACACCCGCCGAGGCACAATCCTTTCATCACACGAATAACCTTCGCGAAAGATTTATGCAAAATAATAAAAATAATTAGAGCTTTAAACTTAATGTGAGCACTAGTAATTAAATTGTGAAACTGTAATTAGAATAAATACACTTTCTGTCTTGTCGTTACTCACCACTTAGAGGAACGACTGTTTACGACAAACAATACTACATTAGCGCTTACAATTTACAGTCACAATCACTACAATTGTAAAATGAATCACCATTAAGTACACTCCATGTTTTGTACTTTTATACTAAAATATTTCATGCTTCATTTGTGCAGTTTGTACTACTCTTTTAAAACTACAAACAGCTATTTCATGGCCATGCTTTATGCGACTTTTTAAAACCACTTCAATGTTTCATGGGTTTTATTTTCATGAATCTAAGTCGTTCCCTTAAATCTATTTGGATACTGTTTGCCATACTACCAATATTTCTTTTGAAAATCTCTCTTTAGTATTAACATGCGTTTAACTAGTCCACATTGAAAATGATATAATTATTATGAGCGCATTATATAAGTACGTAGATAAGTAGGTATTAAATTATTACATTTAATACTAAGTATTATATGTAAGTCTCACTTAATATTGCAGATTCCAGAGCAGAGATATACACTTTGGTTTGACAGTACCGTGAAATTAAATTAGTCTTACGATGCGTCAAATTAAGTGCAGCCTTTCAATCACTTACCATATATTATGTACCAAAATGTACCCCATACATACGTATTTCGCTTATGATTGCGAGTAATAGCGATCAAAATCATTTATTCCATAATCACAACGTCTCTTACAAAACTAACTTCTCTATAATAGGAAGTGTGACATTATTATAACCAAGCTGATGTGCACACTTGATTCCAAGCATCATATCACAATGTATTACTTATTATCGATTAATCACTTAAAAGAAAGCTTGACCTCACCAAGTTTAAACAAAGTGCTAACGCTGGATTTAAAATGTCTATACATTGATTATCTGAACAAAATTATGGAATTATGCTTCGTAATATACGAATTTAAATATCATCATGAATGGTTCGACCGATTAATAGCACCTTTGTATGGTTTGTTCTCAACTTCAAGAACATATATTTAAGGCCGTAGGGTCTATGACTACCAGAGATAAATGTATAATTAAACAATTTTAGTTAAATGCTTGATTGAGCAGCGCGAACATAAACCCATCTGTCTTTTTTACAAATGTCACAGATGTTATCACAGATTAACTGGAATTCCAGAAACAAGACGACTTCGATACCTCCACAGGTCCTAAAAGTAGAACAGACCAATCATCACTTATTAAAGTCACAGTTTTAGTGTAAAGAGTCAGTATCAGAAAATAAAGACTGAATTGCGGTTCGAATCAAATCATGATCTTATCTTTTCTCCAACATTGTTGGTGGCTATTTTACTTGGATGGGACCAAACAATCTAATTTTTAAATTTTATTTTGTCCTTACCACGTAGTCCATAGGTGTTCCACGCTGCAGCGCGATTTCCTCGACTTCCTTGGCAATATTCTCTTGAGTAGTCCCTTTCACATCGAAGTATTTGCACTCCGAAGCTGCATAATGACACGAAATTGCTTTTCGGAAACCCTATAGTTTTCATACATGTTAAGCGATAGTAAGACATAATGTATGTAGGTACTTACATAGTAGGTAATAAATTATAACCATGAGCATAAAGTTGGTAATTAAAGGAGCCCACATAATCTTTTACTAAGTATCTTACCTTGGTTTTGTTAGCTCCAGAGCCATGAATTAGAATGGGATGGAAGAAGACGCAGTCACCTTTCTCCATTTCTAAGTGAACCCGATTATGACCGTCGTAGCCCACGATTCCATGGTACATCGCGTTCACTCCATTCTACCACAACGAAATATCACCAGCACAATTAAACTAACGAGAACTTCAAGACCATTACGTTATGTTTCAAAAAATTACTTAAAGCATGTAATTACCTCCCACCGTGGGTAGTCATGGGGCAAGAGAGTTCCGTGATGTGACCCAGGCAGAACCACCAAACACCCGTTTTCTTTGGTCACTCTTTCAATGGCCGTCCACGCACAAACAATGCGGTCAGCTGGGCGGAATGGGAAATAATGTAGATCCTGAAGAGACACAAACAATGATAAGCAGGTACTTACATTTACTTTTAGTAACAACGCATTATTGTTACGCATACTACATACCTACTAATCTACTAATCTACCTACGTAATTTTAAATAAATAATGTCGATAAATTCCAGGCTCAAATGCCAAGATATGTTGTGAATTATTCATTTTTAGTTTCGTCGCTGTAACTGTAACACAATGCCTTTCAGCATACAGAGGCAGGATCAGTAACTAAGTAAGAGCAATTTACACAGTAATCTTTTACTTGTTCCAACAACATACACATAACTCTTCCTAAAGTTAAAAAGATACTGCGTAACCATTAGACTTGCCTGATGAAGTGGATGTCGAGAAGTTGCTGTCCCTGCATCGGGTGGCTTGTTGATGAGCATAGTGTGCATTGCCATCGTATTTTCCCCAGAAAAACACTTGACATGGTCCACAACCTGCAGAAGTTGAAATCGAAAATGAAATTACTAATTATTTTCAACAAACAGGATTTTGCAATACTACAAATTAGGAATGAAATCACAGTGACAACACTTAAATAATTCACATATAATTAGTAGTACTAACTACGTAAGGGAATTCCGCTATCATTAACAGCGTACCCATTTATAGGATTACCTGTGGCAGAGAGCAGTACTGAAACAAAACGTCATCCCACATAAAATCTTGAATCTTATTGTAAAGTCTTTCGCCCGTGGCTCCCGTTTTTGCCAATGAAATATCCTTGATTAACGCAATCCTTCCTCGGTCAACTTTTCCATCACAAATATCACGGAAGCGCTGACTGCTCAGAAATAAATTAAATAAAATCAAAAACTGGAATTATGAATATAAATCAAAATTCCAGAATAATTTAATCTGTTATTATTACGAAAGCGAAAGCCCTGCTGAAGACGTCTTACATGTATACAATACAGCAATTGTACATACATACATACTTAAAATAGTATAGTTATATCTATGCACAACAATATCAAAAACAGTGTGTGAATTAGGCGTGAATCACAATTTAGTAGGATCGCAATCCAAGTATTCACAGGAGGCAAGACGAGATCTACTCCTCAGTTACTGAGGCTCAGTACCTGCTTATACGTTTACAATTATTCTTATTTTCTTCTTTCATTCCACCAAAGCATTATTAAATTCATAAGGCACGTTGACATTCATCCCAGTCATCTCACAATTGTAAACACTCACTTTTGTCAACACAGAGATAAATGCCAGTTTGTAGGAAACCTACTTTTTTGCACTTTCGTTAACAACGAAATAATAAATCGCATACCTATACCTTCTGGCTCTGATGGATTACTTTACAATCTCACACATGAATACAGATTGAGAAAAAACATTAGCTTAAAAAGTAAATACAATTACAACCAATCGAAACTAAACTACAATAGAATTCAAAACTACAGATATTCCATTTAATCCCGAAAAGACTATACTGCAATCCAAAATAGAAATTAGGGAACATATATAGTAAGTTGTGATACATCCGACCGACGTAAGCCACACGTCCCTACATTGCGTGTACACTTGAGGGGGAGGGAGGGATTTCGACTCACATGACACGCTTGTTATACTCTTAAATGCAGGTCGTACATACGGGTTTTGTATACTAAGAGGAAGGGGGGGGGGGGAATATAATTTGTTACAATGAAAATATGTTACAAGAAATATATGTACAATGCTAATTACGCTTTGCCGCTGGCTGGATGAGAGTAAGACGGTTTACTTTTATAACACTGTCGTAAACAAGATACCTATAGTAGTACCTACATATTATGCTAACAAGTAGGGTTAGGTAAGTACGTGTCATAACATTATACATAGATACAAATAATTAAAAAAAAGTAGTAACACAGTATTTTCACATTCAGAAATTGTGACGTTAATTATTTACAACTGAAATAAGTTATCTACGATATTCGGCATAACTTGTAGTTGACGTAAGGCTTTAAACAATTAGGTATTATCACAATACAAGTATGCATAGAATTATCTCTGAAAATAATTCGCAATTTAGCCAAAAACAATATTACCGTTAAAATACTTTTTTATAATTAATTAAATTCCACGAAGGGGCTATAGGGCACTCTTTTAAGTTTGAACTGATATTAATGTCTACATACCCGCACTTATCGAGAAGTTCATGTGGTACCAAATTCTTGACAAGTAAATAGCCATTCGTCTCGTAGAATTCTCTCTGCTCCGGCGTCAATACTGTCTCTGAACTGTCCAAAGTGAAGCGAAATTTACTTCCCTGACGAAAAATAAACAAATCAAAATTCAAGCACAACACAAATATTGTAGAATCCAATTTTCTTTTTTTTTAAACAACTTAAACCCTTATTGGATCAAGCACTGAGATAAGTACATACATACTTACCCAGCTTAGCAATTACAGGAATCAAAATACCTACGCAAAAACTAAAACTTACATTACTAGTTGACTTCCCATTCCCATTAGCACTGCCATTGGTCATCTGACCTTTCAAAACACGAAGTCGTTCCACCGCTGACATGACGAATACTTGCGTAAACTTTGCTTGAGTGAAATTGTTTAAAAACACTGGATACTACGTTTGTGTACACGCGTCGACACGACCGGGCGGATCTCTGGAACTGACACAATTATTTAGTTCGTAATAA
>JAQFZC010003984.1:0-17205 GCA_034695205.1 Dicyrtoma fusca | reverse complement strand
ATCTTTGCAAGTACGATACTGCTAAGTCATTCGGACGGACCGCAGCTTCTTTTCCAAATCCTGCCACAGAACTACAAAACGAGAGCCATGTACGCACTTTTAGGTGTTTTTGAGTCTTTACTTGCATTGCATGCTGGTACTAATGTTTACATTGGTACCTATTTTCATTTACGTGTACTAGTGAGCACATTTACAACACTGGACTTGGCTTCACAAAGCCTTCAAAGTTTGAAAAATTTTCCACCGCGCTTTTTGGAGCAAACGGCTTTCTTAGTCAAACGACAAACACTTCAAATCGGTCTGTTCAATCAATGCAGTTCAACCACAGTTTTTGCCTTTAAAATGTTTTATCTCTCAGTGTCCATCTGTGGATGCTTCATTGCCATCGAGTTCATTGAGCAAGTTCCATTTGCCGCCAGTTTTAATGGATTTGTTGGGATTGGTTGTTTTCTTATTTACTGCGTGAGCTACGAGCAAGCCTTTAAGATTCCGGAGCAAATTAGGATCCTTAAATCACTCATTTCCGCCAAATCTGGAGTTCCGGAGACAAGTGCAAGTGCAATCTCAAGGATGCGAGTCTTCTGTGACTGTAAAACTAATAAAGGTCTTTGTTATTTGAAGAATCCATCTCAAGACATCCTTGGGCAGCGAGCTGGAGGATGTGAATGGCGTGCGATGGGGGAGAAAAGTTTTCTTTAAGCGCGATCGGGAAGCTCTTTACTTGTCGAAAATACTTCGCTGTATCTCCTGCAATGGAATCAAAGTTGGCGGGTTTAGTTTCATGGAGAAGATTTCCACTCTGAATTTCATTGAGTTTGTAGTGTCGAGTGTCGCCAGTATGTTGGTCGCCTTTAAATGAGTTCAAGTTTTCAGTAAATTAAGCATTTCAATACAGCTGTAGTATTTGTATATTTATTCATCCAGAAATGTTTTTAAAACTTGAAACAGTTGTGAAATTTTGTCGCTTGTTTCCCATTCTGCTGGCGTCTATTTCTAAACTGACCCAAATAGGGTGGGTTCAGTCGAGTTATTCTTGTTGCCGTCCTAAATATGTATTTAGAATGAGTTTTGTCAACTCCTACATAGTTTTCACAAATACTCCATGACGGGTACATTAGTAAGCAGAATTTTGCAATAATGTTTTGAAATTCCTACCCATTGTGCTGGACATACTGTTCACTACACATTATTTCACCAGTTGTGACCAATCAACACGGAAATATTTTCTAAGAAGTCGAGACCACTATGAATTAGTTAAGGAATGGTCACTAAATTATTAAGCTGGTTTCCCCAGTTTTATTCATTTCGTTACAGAAACGTTAAACATGGAGTTCTCACAAAATTCAAAATAGCTTAGTATACAAAGTATCGGTAATTGTAGTCACTTGCACATAGTACACATAATAAAATATTTGTACGAAGCAATCAGGGGCGTAGCTGAGTCTAGATTTCGGGGGGGTCTCGTATATGGTTTTACACCTCAAAAAAAATGTTGCCCTATCCTTTCTAATGTATTTCTAAAAATTTGTGGGGGTCTAGAGCACCTGAGCCCCCCCCCCCCCCCCAGCTACGCGCCTGGAAGCAATAAATAAAGTCGTTAAATTAGTCCCTTTAGACGATAAAATAAATTACTTACTTCATCGGCTATACTTTACCATGTAGAGCATTTTCTTTCCAATCGATTCTTTTTGATTTAATGGCTGTCCTGGTGAGAAATGTTGAATGTTCGAAGACGCAGATAGCATACGCTAATAATCATTTTAAGTTGAAATCTATCAAATATTACCCACAGAATCTGAAAAAGGAATTGATGGCTTGTATATTATTTAGATTAGAATATTATAGCAACCTTAATTAGGCAATATATATTAGGAATGCACATTATTGTAAAAGTTTAACTTAAGATAATTTTAAACCAGCTACATATGTACAGAAAAGTACTAAAATACTGAGAAATTACATACTTTGTAGGCACGGCATGGCATGAGAAGGAATATAAAGTATTAGGACAATAAAGTTTATATGGATTAATTTATTAAATTATTAACACAATGAACTATTTCCTTTGAAGCCGAGAGAGGTATAATTAAATAAATTCAATTAAGAACCAGCGACTAAATTATGAAACTCGTGTGCCCCTGGATTTATTGATTTGCTTTGAAAAGTGGTCAAAATAGAGTTTCCACAAGTTTTGATTAGCAAGCCCTGTATATAAGCAATTTACATTCAAATTTCGTCACCAGTATTGCGTTATACGATCGATGCAATCTAGAAATAGAATGAGAGCAAAACTACCTTGGCTGATCCTAGTTCCTCGTCCAAGTCAAAATTAATATGAAGGACAAAATAATAATTTATTCAAAAACAGTTTGCCCAATCTCAACTCGAATGCTACACATTTTCCTATTATTTGGTAAGCATTTTAATTCAGTTTAGTAGGACTCACTTACTACAAATGTAATCCTACATCGAGTGTCGTTGCATTACATTTTCTCTGAAAAATCAAGAATGGGAAACACGATCAACTTTCGAATTCTATCAAAAATCTTTTACGAAGCGAATCAAAGGCTTTGTTTTGTGCCTAGTCCATTTAAAGAAATCCTTGGGCTACGGCTTGAATATCTGAATGGCGTTCGATGGGGGAGAAAAGTGTTCTTTAAGCGCGATCTGGAAGCTCTTTACATTTCAAAACTGCTTCGCTGTATCTCCTGCAATGGAATCAAAGTTGGTGGATTTAGTTTCATGGAGAAAATTTCTACGCTGATGTTCATTGAATTTGTCGTGTCCACAGTTGCCAGTTTGTTAATTGCCTTTAAATGAGCTCACTTTGCAGCAGGTTAAACAAACATGCGTATGGAAGCAAAAGACAAGTCGACATGGGGTTTCTATAATAAATATAGTCAAAGCTTCATTGTTTCGAATGCAAAACAATTGCAATAATTTATTTATATGCAGTACATAGCCTCTTCGAAACAGTATTGTTTTTAGTTTTGAATGTTTTTAGTTTTGAATGTTTTCGAAAAAAAGAAATCTCTAGTTTTCTGACAATTTGAAAGTGCTATTTACTAATTTTCCCGGTTTTAAAAAAGTGTTACTTACTAGTTTTGCCCGTTTAAAAAAAGCGTTACTTACTAGTTTTGCCCGTTTAAAAAAAGCGTTACTTACTAGTTTTGCCCGTTTAAAAAAAGCGTTACTTACCAGTTTTGCCCATTTAAAAAAAGCGTTACTTACTAGTTTTGCCCATTTTAAAAAAGCGTTACTTACTAGATTTGCCCGTTTAAAAAATGCGTTACTTACTAGTTTTGCTCGTTTTGAAAAAGTGTGTTTTAGTAGATTTGACCATTTTGAAAAAACGTTACTTACTAGTTTTGCCCGTTTAAAAAATGCGTTACTTACTAGTTTTGCCCATTTAAAAAAACAGTTACTTACTAGTTTTGCCCGTTTTGAAAAAGTGTGTTATAGTAGATTTGACCATTTTGAAAAGGTTGATTTATACAATTAAACACTTTTATTAAGCATTCTTTCCATGGTTTCCCAGTAATAATACTTTAATTAAAATCAATGGTGAAATGCTTTTGGTCAGTGTTTTTAAATTTTCTTGTAGGTTAAATAAATAAAACGTTTGATTGTTTAAACCAAAAAGTTTAACGGCACATCATTTATTTTTACTTTCAATTTTTCAGTTTGCAACAATAATGTTGATCAAAGAACTGTAAAATGTACCCTGTACTCTTTTTTTCTATTGCGCAAATTCATTCCACTCATTTTCCGCCAAATCCCGCCAAAACAGCATGCGCTCTTTATAAGGATTATCCATTAACTTAGCATCCTCGTCAATTCTATAGAATGGGTAATTGAGTCCGTCAGAATCCGCTTTTACAAACGGCCATGTTTTGGCTGAGCCCCAAGTGGCGGAAGGTTTTCTTTAAAAAAATATATTACAAACTAAAACGTTTTCTAGTTATCTTTTAATGATTATTTTAAAAAATAGTTTTATGTTGTACTATTAATTACCCAGTATACGCAAAAGAAATCCAAAGCTTAACAAAATCGTGGATAAATTTTTTGCTTGAATCAGATGAAGATGAAAATTTATAAAATAGGTAAAACAGGTCATCGCCATGGGAGGTCACTATTTAAAAGTATTTTTGAATTCTTTAAATTTTTATAAAATTATCTCTTTAAAATGAATGTTTTGCTCAATTTTAAAACCCTTACTAGGTCGATCAAAAAACCCAAAAAAGTTGGAAGGGTGCAATTCGCCTTTTTTAGCAAAAATATATGGATAGATCGGGGCGTGCTTGGAGTAGTATTTAATGCTCATGCCCAAAGAATTAATAAACCAGGCATCCGAAAACATGTCCACCATAGTGTAAATATGTTGTGGGCCAATATCTTCGTGATCAAAATAAAATCGACGTAATTTTCGAAGGCCAGCATTTAATCTTGGGGTAGAAATATTTCTCGTGTCCACTCCCAAGGCAATCCCAGCCGTTGGAATCCATTTGCTATTCAAAGATTCTCGAAGTTCAGCGTCGTTCAGAGAAACTTAAGAAAACAATTTGAAATAGTTAACACATTTTTTAAAATTCATTTTACATTGTTTTAGAAAAATGTAATTTATTGCTTACAGCCGCCTTGGTAGGCTCCCTCGTCCTCGCAAACACCCTGAATATAAGGAACACGATTGAAGCGCCCCTCCTTAAGCAACTTTAATGGATGGTCGGGAAGAAATATTTCCGAATTTTTTGGCGGGAATGTTTCCACGGCAGGAAATGTGGGGTAGAGCATTTCAATGAACCATTTCTAGACCAATTTTGAAACAATGTTTGAATACTTTTTAAAAAAACGTTTGTAGAAGTCTATTTATCTAAACGAATGATTCCAAAAGAAAATGTTTGAAGTTTAATTTTTAAACGGCATTTTTTAAAAAAATCTCTTTCTTTTACTGTAGATTGTGTTTCCGAGATTTCTTCCGCCGTTTTACTTTTTAAACAGGCAACAGATTCCTTAGTAGTTGCGGCTGAACAATTTATCTTTTTGACAAATTCTTGGAAAACCTCTTCGGGCCTTGACTGGTAGGACCAGGGAGCTAGTGACCCACCACTTTGGGAAATAGCATTATGAAATAGGCCTAGCAAATTTAAAAAAGGCGCCAAAACTAACATTTTTGAATCTTTTAAAATCCTTTCAATAATGTATTGTAAGTCGGATAGGATTACTGACCCTTGGCCATTGGTGACAGAATAAGGAGTTGAACAGCCCCCGCTCCAGCGGACTCGCCAAAAATTGTTACCCGGTTCGGGTCGCCACCAAAATTTCGGATGTTCTTTTGAATCCATTTCAATGCTAAAATCATATCCTTCAAACCAAGGTTGGCTTCTATCTCCCCATCGTTGGTTGTTAAGAAGCCTGGGGAATAGTTTTACTTTTAAGTGAATAACACGTTTTAGAGAACCACGTTTTAGTCACAGAATGTTTAGCGGGAATTTTCAAATTTTTCGAAAAAAAAAATGTTACCTAACGCTCCTAGCCGGTAGTTGATTGTGACCAAAATAATTTGTTCGTCCAGCAGCATTTCCCCACTGTATCCCACGGAGCTCCCCAGAACGAAGTATCCCCCATGAATGAACACCATTACCGGTATTTCTGAAGTCGGGTCTGTCACAACCTAGCAAAAAATGAAAAAATGAGAATAATTGTAACCAAAGAGGTTCGACGGTATAGTAGCTTTCAAAAAGTTGTAAATACACACGAAATTTTGCACTTTTTCAAACTTTTGATTAGTAACCCTCAAAACTCATTTTATAACGGTGTTAAATAATAGAAAATGTGTTATTTAGAGTCAAACTTTCAAGCAGGTCGGCTATTTTATTAGACTGGAGTTTTATTTTCACAAAAATCACAAATTCTTTACCTTTGGCACAAACACGTTGAGAATGAGACAGTCCTCCGTCGTTCCAAAGCCGGCCATCATGTCTCCCATGCCCTCAATGATGGCCGTCTGGGGACAGCTTGTGCCGCAGCTCGTGGCGTCAAGTGTATTTTCCCATGGGTCAGCTGGCTCTGAAGGCTAAACAAAAACATTAAAAACGTTGTTTTGACCTTTGTGAAACGGTTCTGTATGTGTCTGGTTTTACGCCTTTTCAAAAAATAATTTTCTTGCTGCTAAAGTTTTATGAATATTTAAAACGCTTTCATACCTCAAACCTCCTCTGCTTGGCATACGGAATGCACCAGAATTTATAAAATTCCTTCTGACTAAAACTGAGCCCACTTTCCCCAACGAGCTCCCCATCAGAAATCCGAACTCGAGGAGTCATTTGAATGACTGCAACGCTTATTTGAAATACATTCAAAATTACCAAATAAAAAATCTTATAAAAGACCATTTTAGTTTCTTTTTTCTAACAAATTTAGTTCAAAACTTTATGGTGTGTCTCGCTGTATGTCAGAACATACACTGCACATATTTGCCAGTGTTTGCTATGGAATAGCGCTAAACATTGTTTCACATTCAAACATGCGAATTCGAAACTTATTGTATTATGCTAACTTTTATAATACCCGTATTTAACATTTTTCATTTCAAGAAGAATAGTAGTAATTGCTTTCAGGAAATAATTGTGTTTAATAATCTGTGAAATTATGCTTCTATTTACAGTATTTCAGTTATGTTTCAAATTATAGTTATTTTGGATAGAGTTCTAAGCCTATAATTGAATTTAAAATTAAAAGACCATAACGGAAGCATAGATAGATATTTACTTAGCTAAAGAGTTTTTATTTACAAGTTTTAAATAGTTAGTTTAAACACTCCTTAATTATATGAATAATATTTGTATTTAATAATTATGGATTTAGGTAGCGTGCTCAAAAGTGTATAAGCCGTGGCTGTAATAAAGTATTTATTTGCATATCCTGAATTTGAGTTCTTATACCTTTACTACCAAATTTAAAATGACCTGTTTCAGTTTGCTTTATTTTCGAGTCCTTCAGAACATAATGTATTGATTTCCAATGACGGACCTACATAATGGTTAAAGGCGTAGCCACTTTCATCTAGCGGTACATAATAATGAAATTGACTGTAGACTCCAGTATACTCTTGCACATAGTGAGAACCATCACTTTATCGATCCGGTACATTCCCGCAATGGTAAAAGCTAAACTTTTAAAAGACCTCAAATATGCTCGTATAAGCAACTGCCGTTCCCCCCTATTGTTTTCCAAACAGGATCTGTTCCACTCTAAAAGAACCTCGTGGGATTTCTCGTATGCATTAGACATGACAGCATACATGAGAACGAGAAAGATGGCTAAAGTGATTCCCAGTACGCCCAAACCCAATGAGAGGATTCCATGGAATTTGATTGCCCCAAAGGCGCTAAAAACAACAAACTGAATCAATAAAATCTTGGTTCCAGCAATTGGCAAAGAAAATATTCGGTTGATGTCCATTACGACCAAGTCAATGGACCGCCAGAGTTTAAACATGTTCGCGGGAACGTGGATTGCGTCATTTGTGAGCGCAGTCCTTTTTCCCGCCAAAGCGTCCAGCAGGACAAGGATTGGGACGCCAGCTGCAAATGCCGGGAAAATCTGAATAAACGCTATGCTGGCAAACACGTACATGATCCACAATTGAAATGCTGCAGAGCCCATGATAATAATTATGTTCACCCAAAAGTACTTTCCCAAGATGGCCTCATCGAACATGAGGACGGACGACAGGAATTCGGGTGACTGGGGCCGTAAGGTTGACACAATTACAATCAAGGCAGTGTCAACGTTGAAAATCACAAAAGTGAAGGCCATGAACATCCCAATTAATTTCATTAGCTGTGGGCTTTGGGCGTCTTCACTCATGAAACGTTCTGCAATGCAATGCAACAAAAATACAAACGTTTCGTCTGTGTAAATGCAATTATGCAATTTGTCCCAAGTCCACATAATGATATTTTCCATTTTTGAAAAAGCGTTATTTCCTAGTTTTGACCGTTTTGAAAAAGTGTCACTTACTAGTTTTGACCGTTAAAGTGTCATTTACTAGTTTTGACTATTTTGAAAAAGTGTCATTTACTAGTTTTGATCTTTTTGAAAAAGTATTATTTACTAGTTTTGACTATTTTGAAAAAGTGTCATTTACTACTTTGGACCGTTTTGAAATGTGTTATTGACTAGTTTTGTCACATAATGATACTTTTCATTATAAGGACTTGGGACATATTACAATTACGCTGAGACTGGACTTGGGACACATTGCATTTACACAGACGATTTGTAATTGCAATTTGCAGAATATTTATTTTTTTGGGTCAAAATTGTACCTTCGATTTTTTTGAAGAAAGCCAATTGGTTAATGATGTAGGCGGGTATTGAGTTCACTTTGAGGACAATGTTTAAATGCAACATGGGAACGAAAGAATATAGAACTAGAACCATGTAGATGTAAATTTTCCCAACCCTTCCGTCCTCATCGCTTAGAATAGTTTGAAAGAATCGCCAGAGTACAAATAAATAATACGTCACAGAAATCCCAACGCTTGCTTTCCAAACGAAAAGCCGCTTTTTTGACCGAATAAGCTCAGGTTGACCTTTGACATGGTTCCATGTGTACGGGTGAGCCTGAAGGAATTCCCCATAGGTAACCCCAATTTTTAGAAGGCGCTGAGTTAAGGGAGGAATAAGTACTTCCTTCTCCATTTTTTGCGCAGGTGAATTTCTGTAATTACTTGAGACTAGAAGGCCCGTGTGTAGGGACTACTTACAAAAATTTAACTATAATAAAATAAACTGCCCAGACTGAAATGGTGAAGATATTGCATTGTCGAAATTCATTTGAGGTACAGGTGTTAAAAATATTTACACTAGACATTTAATTTAAATAATAAATAGGTTAAAGGAAGACGGAATGTGTACCTACCTACCTTAAATGGAAAAAAAGTATTACGATCATTATCAAGGTAACCCAAAGGCATTAAAAGCTTTATTAGGATCAAAATAGTCTCTTTCCAGTGTTTTATAGAGCTCACACCTTCCACTTAATCGAAAAAGCTCAAAAAATGTTTTTTTATAGCATTAAAAGCATTATAGAAGGCTAAAAAGCATTATAAAGCATTATTGTGCTTTAAAAGCATTTCAAACAATGTTTTTAAAATTAAAAAATGGCGAATGACGATAAAAGCGATCAGCATTATAAAGCAATTTCAGCGCAAAACATAGCTTTATAAAGCTTTATTTTGGTTACTTATAAGCATTATTCTGCCTCAATGAAAAGCATTATTTGGGTCACCCTGATCATTTTTATACATAGCACAGCTGTGTTTAGTAAAATATTTGAACAACTAAAAAATTAACAAAAAATAGGGCCAAAAGTATTCGTAATTTTGAATTCGAACTACGTTAATATAAAAACTTAATATTTGTTATGACTTTCCTTGGCTGCCAATAGCTATTAAGTCTTGTTCGGTTCCGAATATACACCTTTGGCTGTAAATTTAGGGTAAATCCATAATATTGCTTAATTCATAGCCATTAGGAACTCATCAATATTGTTTTGGAGGTACGTCTTCTGCTCCAAAATCTACTTGCCCTACTAAAGTTTCGATCAAATTAATATCCAGTGACTTTGCCGGCCAAACGATAATCTTAATCCAGTTACGATGCTGGTGGAAGGCCATTTAGTCACAATCATGGCCGGACACTTTAAGTCATTACCCTGTTAAAAGATGAACCTTTTTCCGAGCTTGCCGTGTCGGATTAAACACCCGACTAGCTTTACCCCCATTGAGCAGAACTTCGGTTTCAAAATAGAAAATGCTCAAACAATCTTCTGGGTACTATTACTTTAGGAATAGAAATAACATTAAGGGAAACAGAACAGAACTGATCCCGTGCAATACTCGTGAAGAATACACAATTAATATACTCAGGGAAATCATAGCTGCAACACGGAAGACGACAGAAAGTCTCTTAACCTTTTCGAAACGGTTATATGTCTGGTTTTACATGTTTTTAAAACTAGTATTTTTAGTTTTGAACTTTTCGAAAGCGTCAATTTCTAGTTTTGACTATTTTTGAAAATGTTTGTTTCCGGTTTTGATCTTTTTGAAATTGTTAGATTCTAGTTCTGACTGATTTTGAAAATGTTCGTTTCCAGTTTTGATCTTTTTAAAATTGCTAGATTCTAGTTTTGACTGATTTTGATAATGCTCGTTTTCAGTTTTGATCTTTTTGAAATTGTTAGATTCTAGTTTTGACTGATTTTGATAATGCTCGTTTTCAGTTTTGATCTTTCTGAAAGTGTTACTTACTAGTTTTTAATGTTTTTGAAAAAGTTAATTTGTAAATAAGAACTTTACTAAATCATTCTTTCCATGGCTTCCCAGTACTGAATAGGTTAATTAGAGTCATACCGGATTACAACGGAGTAGTGTATTTTTAGCCTGGTTAATCCCGCAAAATCAATGGCATTGACCCCACTATCTGCTACGATGGCCACGGGAGTCTTTATTTCCAAATATGATACCATCGTGTACAAGTCATTTACGAACACATTATTGAAAGTACAATTTGACACCCTAGACGTCGATGAAAAGAATATATTTACTAAAACTTTTAACAATAATACACGAATGACTTCACATCATGCAACCCTCCGCCACAATATAAAACGGAAATACATCCGTAGCTTAAAACCACAACCACACTTTGCCTTCATATCAAACTTGATGTACTTACTGTAGGGACTCGCACAACTTATCTTTTATTTTCCAACATTCCATACGCGAATATATATAATTAACAATTTAGATTTCGAGTGCCCAAAGGTTGATGAGCAGTGGCTTATTATATTATTTACAAAGCATTAGATTCTTCCATCTAACGATACATAATAATAAAATTGACTGTAGACTCGAGTATAATCTTGCACATGTTGAGGACCATGACTTTGTCAATCCGGTACATTCCCCCAATGGTCAAAGCTATGCTTTTAAAAGACCTCAAATATGTCCTTATGAGCAGCTGCCACTCCCTTCTGTTGCTTACCAAGCAGGATCTTTTCCATTCCAAAAGAACCTCGTTGGACTTCTCGTATGCACTTGACATGACAGCATACATGAGAACAAGAAAGATGGCTAAAGTGATTCCCAGTACGCCCAAGCCCAATGAGAGGATTCCATGGAATTTGATTGCCCCAAAGGCACAGAAAACAATAAACTGAATCAATAAAACCTTGGTTCCAACTATTGGCCAAGCAAACAATCGGTTGACCTCCCTTGCAGCCATGTCAAAGGATTGCCAGAGCTTAAACATGTTCCAGGGAACATGGAGTGAATCATTCGTGAGCGACGTCCGTTTAATCCCCAGCTCGTCTATTATGACCAGTATTGGAACGCCAATGACGAATGCTGTGAAAATGAGAATAAAAGCAATGCTGGCAAACACGTACAGCAACCATAGTTGAAATACGGTGGAGCCAAGGATGATAACTGTCTTCACACAAAATGATCTTTCAAAGATGGCGCCAGCATCCGACATGAAAAGGGATGACAGGAATTCCGGTGACTGGGGACGTACGGCGGACACAATCACAATCAACATGGCGTCAAAGTTAAAAACCACAAAAGTGAAAGCCATGAACATCCCACTCAATTTTACGAGCTTTGGGGGCCTGGCGTCTGAATTTACGAAACGTCCTAAAAAACAAAAGAGTACAAAAAATTGCTTTATATGAAAAAAAAATACAAAAATAATAATTATTATACAAAACTTTATACCCTCGATTTTATTGATGAGCGTCACTTGGTTGATGATGAAGGTAGCCAATTCGTTCATGTTCAAGACAATGCTTAGGTGGAGCATCGGGACGAAGGAATACAGAACTAGAACCATGTACATGTAAATTTTCCCGACCATTTCGACGTCTTTGCTTAAAATAGTTTGAAGGAACCGCCCGAGTACAAATAAATAGTACGCCACTGAAATCCCAACGCTCGCTTTCCAAAGAAAAAGCCCTTTTTTCGACTTGACTAGTTCCGGCTGATCTGTGACACTGTTCCAAGTGTACGGGTGAGCCTGAAGGAACTCTCCATAAGTAAATCCTATTTTCAAAAAGCGCTGTATTAAGGGCGGAAACAGTATTTTAGTCTCCATTTTGTACAGGGGAAGTTTTGTAGTTAGGTCTAGAAGGTCAGTTTAGGGACTAAGCTCCCTGGTTAAAATCTGAAGTGGTGAAGGAATTCACTTTTGAGGTGAATTAAAAATATTTACTGGAGATAGATATTTATCTTAGATTTAAATTTTAAATAAGTAATAAAAAAAGGAGAAAAATTGCTTATATAAAAAAAATGCTTATATAAAATATTATCATTTTGGTAGTTCTTAGGTACTATAGGTACTTGAAATGGAAAAAATATCTGAGCAGTCAGGTATGTAGAACAAATAGGCTCTAAAATTGATTCGTATCTATGCAAATATATATAAGTTTAGAAAATGCCTATTTGGCCATTTCGTGAATAAATAATTGCTAGTAATTACAGAATTTAATTAAAAATAGACAAAGCCAAACGATTGATGCATTGTGAATACATAACCACCATTTCAGATAGAATATATAACACCAAAGTCCAGTACGGGTACTTGGGTCTTATTTATGGCTGATAATGACAATGTTTATCTTTTCATTTTATGTTTAAGTAAATCATAATTATTTCAATTTTGACCCCAAATTTTTAAGAATAGTACCTAAACCCAAAGTTTAATTTATTTTGTTTTTTTGATCTAAAGAAACGTAATTCTACTGAGCTTACACAGAATAAAAGAAAAGAACATTAACCGATTCACAACTGGTAATAGTAATAAACCATGAAGTTGTTTACTGTGTTATCTACTACCATTTAACACTTTCAAAAGGTGTAAGATTAGCAATCAACAATTTACAACAGGTGCTAAACTATAAATTAGCACTTTCGAAAAGGTCAAAACTTGTATAATCAATTTTTCAAAAAGGTGATAAACTAGAAATTAGTACTTTCAAAAAGTTCGAAAAATTGGAAAACAACATTTTCAAAAAGTTCAAAAAATTAGAAAACAACATTTTCAAAAAGGTCAAAACGAGAAATACATACTTTCAAAAAGGTCAAAACCAGCAATCAACGCTTTTAAAAACGTCCAAATTAGTAATCAACACTTTCCAAAAGATGCTAAACTAGAAATAACCACTTTCAAAAAGGTCAAAAAATTAGAAAACAACATTTTCCAAAAGGTCAAAACTAGAAATAAACACTTTCAAAAAGGTCAAAACTAGAATTCAACATATTCCAAAAGGTGTAAAACAAGATATATCCTCGTTTCGAAAAGGTAGCTAATTTTTATTATTTTTTTAAAGCAGTTACTTATTTGAATTAATTGAGTTTACAACTACGGAGGCTACCTTTGACTGATTTTATAATAATCGTTAAATTAATCCAAATTATTAATCTTGTAATCTAAAATCTAAGCTGAGCCAGTGAATTCATTCCACTCATTGTCCGCCAAATCCAGCCAAAGATTGAATCGATCCTTGTAAGGATTTTCACGTAATGACGTGTCTTCGTCAATAAAATAGAATTTATAGTCATCAGAGGTTCCAGGTTCCACGTATGGCCAATGCTTGGCACTGCCCCAAGTAGCAATTGGTTTTCTAAATTACAGAAATTTTAAATATTTAAATTAAATTTAAAAACATTTTAAATCAGCTTTTTTAAAAACATTTAGAAAAAATAACTCAATTTGTAAAAATGGCCTACCCAGTGTACACAAAGGAGACCCAAAGTCGAATGAAATTTCGGGAAAAGGCAACGTCCGCATCACTACTAAAGACGCCCTTCATGAACTGGTAAATGATGTCATCACCATGGGAGGTCACTGGTAGGCAAAAGATGAAAAGAAAAGCAAATAAATTATTTATAATTATTATAATACATAATAAATGATAAATTCTAAAATAAAAAGTTAGTCTGTATAAATAATAAAATAATATTTAAACAGACTTGGTCGGTCAAAGTGTCCCAGAAAGTTGGTAGGGTGCATTTCCCCCTTCTTGCTGAAAATGTAGGGGTAAATCGGGGCATACTGCGAATAGTATTTAATCGTTGGCGCCAAACTTTGCATGAACCACGCATCAGAAAACAAGTCCGTTACATTATAAAGATGCTTCACACGGTCAATGTCATCATCCCCAAAGTAAAATCGGCGCAATTTTCGAAGTCCCGCGTTCATTTTTGAAAGTGAAATGTTGCGCGTGTCAATTCCGACGGCGATCCCAGCATTTGGAATCCAACCTTCGTTCAGAGAGGCAAGGAGCTCATCGTCATTTATTACAACTGCAATAAATTCCCAAACAAAAAAAAATTAGCAAAAAAACATTTTTACTAAAATTTGCCCTAGGTAATTTAACTGTTAACTCACATCCACTCTGGTAGGCGCCCTCGTCCTCACAAACGCCGTCCATGTACGGAACCCGATTAAAATTTCCCTCCATTAACATTTTCCGGGGGTGTTCGGGCAGAAAAGCTTTTGAATTTTTTGGTGGGTATGTTTCAACAGAGGGAAATGTTGGGTAGGTCACTTCAAAAAACCATTTCTGTTAAACAAAAAAAGGTGTCTTAAACAAACTATTTGTGCAAATCGAAAATATTACAAAGTTTTAACACAAGCTAAAGGTTTACTGTATTCTGATTATTTGAAATTTCTTCCATGGTTTTTGCTTTTAAGCAAGCAACGGACTCCCGTGTGGTGCTGGCACTACAATTAATATTTGCAACGAATTCTTGAAATACTTCTTCGGGCTTCGATTGAAAGGACCACGGAGACACTACGCCGCCACTTTGAGAGATAGCATAGCGAAATAAACCTAAAATTGACCAATAAACAAGTTGACAAAATGGCCAAAAATGGAGCTAAAATTTGACCCACTATTCGTTTCTGACCTTTGGCCATTGGCGACAGAACTAAAAAGCCTACAGCACCCCCTCCAGCGGATTCCCCGAAAATGGTCACTTTCTCCGGGTCACCCCCAAAAGAACGAATATTTCTCTGAACCCACTCCAGTGCAACTACCATGTCTTTCAAAGCTAGATTCCCATCAATCTCCCCATCATTAGTGGTTAAAAATCCTAAATGGAAAAATAATTACCCATTAATTACCTTAAAAAAACTTAATTTAAATCAAGTTTCGAGAATATACAGTCAAAATTTTGTACCCAGTGCGCCTAGCCGGTAATTGATAGTGACCACAACGACGTCTTCATCAAGAAAGAGTTCCGCGCTGTACATGAGCGCAGTGCCCAACATGAAATAGCCCCCGTGAATATAAAACATGACCGGAAGGGGCGTCGAATAGTTGACAGTCTGAAAAACAAATTGAAGGGTTTCAAACCTTTTCCAATTGGTAATTTAATTAGTTTTGAATGTTTTTGAAAAAGAGAATTTCCAGTTGTGACCATTTCAAAACAGTAATTATTGGTTTACTCAACTTTTGAAAGTACCATTTACTAGTTTTGACCGCTTTGAAAAAGTGTTATTTACTAGTTTTGGCTGTTTTGCAAAAGTGTTATTTACTAGTTTTGATCGTTTTGAAAAAGTGTTATTTGCTAGTTTTGACCTTTTTGAAAAAGTGTTATTTACTAGTTTTGATCGTTTTGAAAAAGTGTTACTTACTAGTTTTGACAGTTTTTAAAATGTTAATTTATAGAACTAAACACTTTTGTAAAGCATTCTTTCCATGGTGCCCCAGTTCCGAATAGGTTAAGAGAATAGTAAAGTAGTACTTTTTTTTAGTAAAAAACAAACGTTAGTTTTTAATTTTCTAAAGATCAACTTACAGTGGGCGTAAAAACGTTGAGAATTAAACAATCTTCGATCTCAGTAAAGAACCCACTTAGAGCATTATCACCGGATCCGGGAACTAAAACTGACTGTGGGCAAGATGTACTGCAGGCCGTTGCATCGAACACCCCTTCCCATGGGTCCGGTTGTACTGAAGGCTACAATGAACAATTAAGTACAAAATAAGGTTAAAAATTAAAAAATGGTCCCAAAGAATACGAAAAAGACTTACAATTTTGAAAATTAAGATTGACCTTTGACCTTACCTCAAACCTTTCATGTTTGCCATAGGGTATGCACCAGAATTTATGGAAGGGCCGCCCATGGGCACTCTCCCCCGTCTCACCCATGAGTACGCCTTCCGAAATTGTGACATGGGGATTCAACGTAATTTCTGCGAAGCCCTTTTTCATCAAAAACAAAAATAAAATTACAAACAATTGAGTTTTAAGAGACATTTTAGAGCTCCTACTTTCTACTGGGGCTAAAATACTACAAGAAACTTTACAGAAAAATAAATTGAGAAAAAAAAATAATACTAGGACAGTGTACCTTCCACCAAAATTATTTTAATTCGAGGTTCCAATTTTAAAGCTGCAATCATTGATGGGACTTCCGACTTCCGGTTCCGGCTTTTAAATGGTATTAATTTTGCTTAATTTATGTAATTTATTTTAATTTTATGTTTCCCTTCCACCCCCAAAGTTAAAGTAGTAACAAAAAATACCAAAGTTAACCCATACTCATAAAGAAAGTAACAAAAACACATTTAATATTTGCTAATAAAATTCACGCAGCATTGTTTCTGTGTCCGGGAACATTGGGAAACATTTCCCGAAACTTCTGACAGCTGTAAGGATCGTAAAACTTCCAATCCGGGATTTTAAACTTCCTAACACTTCCCACAACAGTTAACTCAAAATACTTGTCAAAATGAAATTCGCAAATGGGCCGCCCATTAATAAGCTGGATTTCTTTGAGGGCGGGAAAATGTTGCGCGATTTGAAATTGTGGTGGGAAAAATTGTTTTGAATTCGTATTCGATGGTTCATGGCCCATTGCAGGTGGGATGCCAAGGTTTCCGATGAAAAAGTTGAGTTTTTGGACATTTTTGAAATTAGCGGGGATTTTAAATACCGCGCCTTGCTCTTCAATTAAATATCGGGTAGAATCCCACGTGATTTCGGTTAAAGTGTCTTGACTATTTTCTAAAATTCGGGAAAGAATCCCCGTCACTCTTGGCCACAAATTCTTCGTTTTCTGGGAAGAAATCCATGTTAGACTAAAGGCGAATTTTTGTAATTTTAATTTCTTTTCGAATGACACTTTTTC
>JAQFZC010003983.1:0-17205 GCA_034695205.1 Dicyrtoma fusca | reverse complement strand
TTTTGCTTCTTCAACAATGAATATAGACGATAGTCGATGGGTCTTACTTACGCTCCTTACGTTACTTACGTAACGTCAAAGTCCAACCAAGACTGCGGAAATAGCTAATAGAATCAAGTGGAGCGTCTGTGAAGAACGCTTGGTTAGGCAAATGACACGTTTTCGTCAGAAAATCTCAATATTAGACACTGTCAACGAGAAGCTAGTAGTGACATTCAAGCTCTCAAACATCACTACAGACAGTCGCAAAGCACCATCTTCTATCTCGTAGACCCATTTCGTCGAGTCGAGGCCTCTATCCACTTTACATTGATCACAACCCAGCCAGCACTTTCGTCATAACCATAATGTACTTTGGGCATGATGTGTGTTTCTATACAGAGATCTCTTATCTCTTATCCCTTCATTTTCCATATTGCGTATCACAACGGCTTCCTCTTTAAATCTATACTAACCAAACACACCCGCACCAGCCAATACATTAGACTTTCATCACTCACTTTTATTTTATCCAACAACTGCACTAAGGTAAACAGAAAACCGGCGTACAAATAACGTACTTGTATACGCATTTATATTATTTCTTAGGACAAGATTGGGAAAGCTTATAGCAATTCCAAATGCAAACCACGGTTGTAGGATCTTAATAAGTGTTGCATTTACAAGGAAAACTCTATGTAGTGTGTATATAATATTTACAGTAAAACAAAATTCGATGTAGAAAGCATGTAGGTATGAGCATATGAATTGATTTCCAATTCCAATTCATATCTGGGGCTCACAGTTGATAAGATACAAAAGTAAAAGTAGAAAAGGAGAATGAATCCCTCTCAAGTCTGAACTCTTCAAAGTTGGATGCTGCTGTGAGGATTGAGAACGGACGGAATGTGTTTATTTATACCCCGAAAAAGATACGGGAAGAAAGAAAATTATGTTTTCCTATTGATTGTAATCGCAATTCACGTTGCCGCAGTCTCCTTCGTAGTTTTGATCATAATAATCTGTATAATATTTGCGTTGAGCGAGAGGGCTACGAAGGACCTTGGAAAGAAATACAATTGACGAAGAAGCAAACTTGTGGCCTTTGAATTAAAACAAACGTTCAGCTCGAATTTAGAACTTTCAACCATTTCCAATACAAATAGATACCTAAAAGCCTGCGTAAAAAAATAACTGGTCTGCCGTATACTTTTTTGATTCATCTACATACTTGGCACATAAAATTTTTATTTATTTGATACGCACTTTTTAAGCAAAATGTACATACGTACAATAATGTGAATAAATGACTTCATTGTCGATGTGGGTTTGACGGATTGCCACGATATATGTTGGTCATTTGTATGTTACTGCGTCACGGCGTGTCATTAAAAATTTACAGAAGCCGTATTTCTTCGTGTGCATTAGAGAACAGCCAATGTGCTTCTTCATTAGAGATCTAAGCTTCGACAAATAAAGCTCCTCTTTTCGTACTCCACTCGTGCTAGCCAATCTATACGAGCGAGTAGCATTTTCTCTTCCTCCTGTTAATAATTGGACGGAGGCAATTTGAATAAAATTGTATGTACGTCATTTGAATTTTTCAAAGCCGGAAAAAACTTCCGTTTTTATACTGTTTTGTTATCTTTACTTTCTACATCTCTTTTCCCTTTCTGCTTCAGGGTATTTCGTGGAAATTCATATTCTTAGTGTATTGTATATTTTATACTCATTTATAAAATCGAAGTAAGCGGAAATTTTTAAGTCATTATACGCTTACACAGACACTGATGCCGTTCTTTGATACGCAGTTGTGCAAAAAATTGATAATATCATGTTGCTTCCAGCTAGAACCAAGCTTTAATTTTTGCTACGTGCTGGTACATGCATCTTAAACACAAATAGGAAGCAGTTGTGAAGTTTTACTCTCTCGTTTTAAACCTTGAAAATACGCGAGGCGGAAAACTGGGATATCAAATACCTACTTGTTTTGACTACAAAATTTTATCTAATAATCAACAGAGGTACTTTTCTGTGTTTTACTACAGACCTTGCATTTGCTTTATATACGCTTGTACTTGTAAGAGAACTTTCCTAACAAGTACAAGAAATTTTTTTCCCGGAAGTGATATTATGTAATTCTTTCGAATTCGAAAAATTGTATGACTTCGTGAATGAAACGTACATATACCTTTAAAATGACGCTTTTCCTTAAAACCCCGAAAGTGCCACACAAGTTTCCCATTTCTAATAAGATATTGATAAAATCATCTCATGAATATGTGTGTTCAACAACGAAATTAAATTCTATAAAACGTTTCTCTAAACACTTCAATTCAGTTCTTTTTGTGTAGAATCAACCGTATGAAATACATTAGTATTATGTTAAGCTCAGTCAATAAATTGGGTGATGAGTAAATAAAATCGAGGGACTTTATAAAACATTTTTGCAATTCCAGATAATTAAAAACTTAAATTAAATAGCTCTATTGAAAATAATCTGTAAATTTTAAGAAACAATTTGAGTATCACCCAGAGTGCAAGACTTAAGCTAACCACATGAATCATAAATTCAGTTGAAACGTACAGAAGTAATTTGCTAAAAACAATCCATGCCAGTGCAATGTTGGCTGAAATATTTTAAAAACTCGAACTAATGACTCCGGAAGCTTGCTTGTATTTTCTTATTATTCACACGGGGAAGTTCAAACCAAGTACATAAATATTTAAAGCTGAAGAGGCAAAATGACTAACAACCGAACCTCAATATAAATGTGTAGTATTAACGGTCACGGACGGGTGTATCAACAAAGAAGATTTTGCATTTAAAATGATCTGAAAAACGCGCTTGCTGTTGCTGCTCTAATTTTGAATCAGTCCCCGTCTCTAAAAGCTAAGTGTATTAAAGCGTGGCAACTTCTTGGAACACCAACTTAGTATAGAAAAGTTTTGAAGAAAAATTCAAAAACGAACAAGAATAGAACAAAGAGTTTCTTGGAAAACCTGAGTATCTCAGAGCCCAAAAAATCAATAATGTTTTTTCGAAGCTGTTGTGAGAGTGACCAGGTCTATTCCCTATCTCCTTGAATACGTATGTAGGTAATATCTCAATATAGTATAACAAATTTCTCCCTGAGAAAAATCTTGGTCTAGTTGAAATTTAAGGAACGCCATTGGGATCAGAAGAGAAAGGTATGCACGAAGGAGCAGAAAGTGAAGTTGCTCGTTAAAATCAGCTAATGTTTGTATGTGTCTCAACACACTGATGATGACAGCGAGAGATAAAGATCCCAATGGAGTCTCTCGTCCAATCTGATGTGAACCAATCGGCATATGGAAGGAAAGATCTGCCAGAGAAAGCTTAAGGGATGATTGGGGTTAGACGTATGCTCCGACGATACATGTATTATGAATCTGTCACATAAGCCTGCTGGGACACTCCGAACAGAATCTCAATGCAGTGCCTTTGTGTTCGTGTGTCTATCGTCCATTCTTCCGTCGTGGGTCTCCAAGCCAAGCGGAGGAGTTGAAAGGAATATGTAAGGGTGAGATTGTGAAATGCGACAAGAGAAAGTTTGATATGGTCTTCTTCCCCTTTAAACAGGCATCCCTTTTCCCGTAAAGACTGCATTGTCTTTTTGTCGTCTTTTTCTTGAAGCTCATGTTTTCTTCATGATTCAACGACTATATATAGTTCCCTCAAGGGATCCAATTTATTCTTCTCCACGATCCTCAATTACTTCCTGAACTCTTATTGCGATTCCCGCCCCACATACATATATACGTCCCTACATCAAGTGTCGACCTTCAAATTAATTGCAAGCTATATTTAGACGTTTCACAATTTTTGATAAACTTGAACTTTGGCCTTTGCCATACTTGTTAAGGTAATTCTTAGTGTATTAGTTTTCATGTCATCTAATTATGAGTCCAGTAAGAGTTACTTAACCGCCGAACTAAAATATAGGTACACTTATGTATCTATAAAATAGGAACGCGTTAATCCTTTTTAGAAGAGACTGCATTACCTGAGATGGTGTTACAAAAATAGAATGCAGATAAATAAGTTTAAGTCAAGAGGGCTAGAAAAGAAATTGACTGGAAAATTATTCACCCATTTCCAAAAGGTTTTTTTGTGTGCGAAGACAGTTAAAATATCTACTTTGGAAGTCTCCAGATTTCTCCGCAGTTCATGTTGCGACAAGGTCCTCTTTTTTCTTTCCTCGTTTTGTCTAGACTGGCAAAGGAAATGTTGGGGAGTATTTGGGGAAAGCGTATATTTCAGTGTAAATTACCTTCGTGAACAAATACGAGACGAGAGGAAATTCTCAAACAGGGAAGTGAGAGTATACATGTCAATATGTGTGTAAACATTTACACGCTCCTTACTCTCTGTCTTTCGGTCGTTCCTACGTATGTAGTTGCAGACGCTCATCGGCGATATTATCTGTCTTTCTTTGCTTAACATCTCCAAATGAAAGTACGCTATCACCTTCAACCTTGAGTCGTATCTTTTTGCGCTTCCTCCTTTGCCTACTTTATATACCTTAGAGTAATCTTTAACTAATGCCTGTAAGTCGGTGAAAGTTACTTTAACCTTTCTCCACTTCAATCCAAGTGTACAAAAAAGTTATGTTACCTTTCTTTCCATCCCTCCCGCTTAACTTCTTGTACAATTTTCTCTTGAATACATGTTTAAAATCCGGATTTCAAATTCTGTCTTTTCCTTTTCACTCGTAAACATTTCCCCTAAGAAGGGGAACTGAACAAATTCCGCTGCAACATTTTACAGTTATGTGGTGTGCTGCTTTTGTCTAGAGAAGAAGAAAGAGTGCAAATTCCTTCACAGGTGTATAAATTTGCAATGAGATCTCTCCATGCTTTGAGTTACACTCGTGTGAATATTTAAATGAGTTTTTTCGGCGACTTTCTCTCTCCATCTTCATTTTCTTCTTGTTACTTGTTTAGAAATACTGCTCACGTATGAAATGGCAGTTGCAATTTTCCAACAAATTATTCCCGACTTACCTGACTCCGTTTACGGTTTATATAGGTCAAACTAAGGGGAAGTTTTAAAATTTGCCAACTGCGCGTCTTGCTATAAGTTGTTTCTTAAGTACTATAGCAGTAGGCAACCCACCATAGCACAAAGTAAACTACAAAGTTTAAAGCGTTCAAAAATGAAGAAAATTAAAAACGTGGGCCCCAGTGTGAAAATGGCAAGGCTTACTTGAATTTGATGTTGCCTTTAATATGTAGATATATACAATTGTGAACGGATAAGACGTTCCAATGTGCTCTGAAAACAAATGGGAGCAATAGTATTATAGTAATAAAGAGACGTGTTGCAGTTGCATTCATAGTTTTATATAGTTTTTAGCCATGCATTTTCATTCAAGAATACAGCGCATACATGCCATAGATTCAGCTAATAAATTAAACTTTATTAAAACAACTTAGATAATTACATACTTTGAGTCCATTCGACACAATAAAAAAGAAAGAAGTATTCATATAGTAGCTGTGAAATGTAAATTTTAAATGGATAATTTGAAAAAGTTATTCACTATATTATATGGCAGAAGGCTTTTGCACAAAAAAGTAGAAAATGGGAGGACAAAGTCAACGTAAAGAATTAGATTCAAACTGTGGGGGAAAGTAGTGTGTAGTGAAAGCTTATTGGGTCGTAAGGAACACAAAAGTATAGATATATAAGAAAGAGACAGTGGAGAGGTTCATTAAACCTTTCTTCCCTCAAGCTTTCTATATTGCAAAGTTAATTTCAGCGCACACAGTCATATAGACCTATCGATGACAGTGCAATGACTGTACGTATATATTTGTACTTTCTCCAAGTCTTCCATTATTTTGCTCCAGCACCTGCTCCATCAGCGCACTCAGCTCTTGCTGTGTCCAAAGTACATTTAATCAGAAAGGTATGTATATCTGTTGAGTTGAACCTCCTTATACTAACACCTACCCATTATGCATTTAACTCTTTACCATCTTGTTGGCCATGGTGACAAGATCATTACGTGCATGTACATATGCACATATAAACATATAGCGATGGTGGTGAGCCCTTTGTAATTATAATTTTCGTAACCACTTGCTAGGCCAAGCCACGACTTCACTACACCGTTGTTTTGGTCTATATTTTGTTTCCAGCAATAGACGTAGGTATAGCATTGAAGAAACCCAATACTACACCACACGGCAGGTCACGGCATGGAACTGCATAACATTTGTCGTCGACTAGGGTTTGGTTTGGCTTATTTGGGGAGTTTATGCATTAAATCTTTCACTTTGAACTTACAACTTTATAGATTATTCTACTTGTCCCACCGAAATTGCTTCTAGTCAACATTCATTAGCCTTTTTAGTCTCCGGGCATATAAATAGTTCTCGGGCGGAACATGGATTGCTTCACAAATTTATCGTGTGTTGTACATATTCTATAATTACCGACAAATTTGATTTCATGTCATTACGTTGTTCGACAATAGCAGAAACCAGAGTAGTAACACCAACAACAATGCATGGCAACCGTCAGTTTGTCAAAGTTGGCTCTTTAGCACTTGCCTCTGCTTTCCCTCCTTGCAATCATTGCCCTTTCGATTTTCTCCTCTTCCGTAATTATTCTCGCTAATAAGCAATGCACACCCAGTGAAACATGTTGTACTCACATTTAGATTGGCATCACAAGGGTACATTAATGGTGATTGCCAGTCCCGTTCCCGCTCCTCTTCGTTATTTTGTTATTCATTGATGACGAAACTTTACACGGTGAAATGTGCTGGGGTTGACTTTCCATGGGTATAGGTATAGCACATACAATGTTCTATAGTGGCGATGATGCTTGCGGTTAATGGTGTAATCAGCATCCTAGGCAGAGAAACGGACTTCCAGGCTAACCGAAAAACAAAGATTACGGAAGCACACGAGTTGCTGGGAGTCCAAATGGGCTTATTTAGCCCAGTCAAGTGATATTTGTTTATTTATATATTCAGCACATTCCAATTATAAACGACTGTAACAATTATCCTGAGGAAACTCAAAGTTTGCAGTACTTTTCCTCGCACAAATGGATGGGTGCTACTCTAATTACTTTACTTACTCTAGGTAAATATTTTGCAGTAGTTACTTTGCATTTCTGCAAGTAAATCGTGCAGTACATTCATCTTTGCATCTCTGAAATTGCAACTAGTCAAAACATTAAGAATAACATGCTTGAGCTACACTAAAAATTTAAGAAAACAGCTTAGTCTGTAAATACCTACGCTTTGAGTCGAAAATGAATTCAAAAATATTATTTTAGGCATATTAGACAATTGGTTTAATAGGTCACATATGGAACAAAGTGCCCAAAGTTGTTGAAGTGGTTAAAAATTTTATTGACTTAGCGTGGCTTCGCTTGGCTTCACAGACAAGCTTCACTGACCTGCTTTCCATTTCGAACGATTATAAATGCGCATAGTTTGGCGATTGGTGAATAAAGGGCCTCTAAGTTGGAAAATGAAAAGTGTGAGAAAGAACGCTTAGAGCTCCCTACCATTTCCTTTGGTTTTACAAGGTGTGAGAGAGAAAGAGTAGATTGATCTTGACATTAGTTGGGAATGACGCTGACTCATTGGATGAAGTAGCCTAGTAAACCATTCCAAATTAATCGTTTCATGTGTAACCATGAATTCAGGTGATGGGCTCTACATTCTCGATAAAGCTTCAAGGTTCACCCACCCAGTATATAACTCCTCGAAGTAAATTACACTTTCACATCTTCCACCATGACGCAAAATCCTGTAACTACTGTATTATTCTAATCCCAAAGCATACTATCTACAAAGGCTTAAATGAGCTTCACTTATTCCTATTTGCACTGTAATTTTTTTTAGCAACCCAAGATTCACTTTCAATGAGGATTAAGAGCCACATGTTATGCATGCAACCCCTCGGTGTGTGTTTAAGAGGAATTTCTGGAGCGAGTGTAATGGAATAATGTTTGCCTAAGTAAATGGAACTAGGGCTAGCATAAATTATCCAATGGGGCAAGTAGGCTACGAGCCCTCTAATCTAAAAACAAGAAAGAAAGAAAAGACTAAAGCAGAATTTTCCTGGAAAAAGTCAGAGTGAAAGTTATAAGAGTAGTATGCATCACATAGAAAGCTGCATATAGCTATGTACAGACATATTATAAGACGTTGGCTTTGGATCTGAACTGAGTGAAAGTACCTACGTGAAATGCTGGTAAGTTATAGGGAAGAAAAAGAAGACAAAGCGTATGAGATCTTAAGGTTAGTTTAATCAATAAGAACATGTTTGTACTTAAAATTGTTTGCCAAAGAGATGAGAATGATTGAAATGGTGAAGGAATGGGATATTTTCTCACCAAGCCAATAATATGTGCTTGCTAGCAAGAATGCTCCATCACGGTAGTAATACACCTAAGATACGTACTGACATATTCTCATATACCTTTAACTTCTATACCGTACATACTTTCACGTCGGATCCATATACATCCTGTCTTCCCAATGTGTCTCCCTATATAATTCAGAAGCAAAAGTAGAAGCAGCCAAGCCAAGTACCACTGACACTACGATGCGATGGATGACATGAAACCATTTTTCTTCCTATTGCATCATCAACTATCCCACATCAGCTCCAATACTTTCACCAACAACACATCTGAACTAAACTTATGTGTAACTTTCACCCTTCCAAAACCCATCCCAGTGCAGTGTACATACATACAGAGCGTAATGTACACTCAGGCTAAACACAAAATCCACATCAAGCCGTCAGAACGAAATGGAACAAAGGATCCCTGTAGTTTATTTTTGTGAAACACAAGGCGTCTATTAGCACGGTTCGGTTACGATTCCTTTCACAAATATCCGTATGTATCTGCCCATAAGTATGTAGGACACATTTTTATACGGTGGTTAAAGCTGCTGTACACGTTTTCTATTTATTTCAGTTACTAAGCCTCCAAAATTTAACAAGCTGTATACATACATACCATTTGTTAGCTATAAAAATCGAATACATCCAAATTATAAAACTATTTTGTCGGCTTCAATTGTCAGAACGTCGTATAAAAAAGTGGAGCAACAATCGCTTTCAATTCGACTGTATTTACCAGGCACAGAAATGCTACCTGTGTCCAGTCACGATCCTTCTTAAGTACAAGGGATGTACAAAGATCGCAATCAACTTCACATCTAGAATGTAACCATTGTGCGCATTAACATACCTATGTAACATTGGCTGGACAGAAAAGTAGATTGAGAACTGAATAGAGCATGCCATGCATTGTTGGACTTTAAAATGATTTATTTCTCAAACTTATTATTGGTTAAACTCCAATGCTATCAAAATAAGAATGATTTCACATCACAGTGAATTGTGCACACGTGTGCATGCGAAGCAGAGCGATTTAAATTTATTCTCTGCGTGCAAGTTAAATCTAATTCTACTCTAAAATAAGCCTAGCCGAAGAAAAGCACGACTGACACAGTGGAAGTGAGAAGAAAGGTGGGAGAAGTGCTACTTAGCATGACGAGAGGGACAACAAAGAGAGAGGCTCTGTATGCATGCCAATGGAGTTTGGTGGGTGGAAGGGAGTAGAATGGGGATTTGCAAGTGTGTGAGTGAGCGGAGGCTGCAGTAGCCATTCAAGTCACTTCACATGAGCCTCTCCTGTGTGCAATGCCTGCGGGAAAATTGCTTGGATTTAGGACACACCTGGCAATTGCAATTCTAGAATTCTATATCTACTCGTAATTGCATGTGTGTAACAGTCCGTCCGACAGACAGATCTGTGCGAAGTGTTTCTCTCAGTACTTTCCCTCGTTCCCCGGTATTAGTCTTGGTCGTGGCCTCCCAGCACCAGGGTTATGACAGTGCGGTTCAGTGACTACTAGTGCTCTGTACTCCTCTCGTCTCAAAAAATGTTGGGACTGCATGGAGAAAAACAAGTGTCATTGGATTCTAAATTACTTAAATGTATCACGCGCTTCTTCCGTAATAGCAAACCATGCAACACTAACTTCACTTGGATTGGCAACATTTGGAGGCTCCTTTGAAATGTGAACCGAAGACGAGCTGAGATGATAGGAGATGAGATGCAATGATATCTGCGGTAGCAGTCCATACTCTGTAATACATAAATGTTTGCTAGGCAATGATGCTACAGACTCTAAAACTCTAAAATGCTAGGCTTGGCTGAATCATGTCATGCTGTATGAGGTAATCTATTACAAAAACGACGCCACTGGGAAACATGTAGTAGGATGAGTGTTGATATTTTCGAGCTTATATATGTACCTAGATATAATAACTCCATTAATGTATGCTAACTGATGCTTATTCAGGGAATGAGGGAATCAAGTCTATACAAATCCCGAAAAGGTTTACGAAGTACTGTACAGGAGGTGTAGGAGCCTGACGATAAGAAATAGGCAATAGAGAAAGAAGAGCCGGATAGAGACCCTCACTGATCGTGAGTAAAAATCGGGAATAGAATCACTTCATATCTCACACGTAGCAGACCGAAGATCAGATCGAGCAGAGATTAAAGAATCTATTATTCATTTACATCTACTAGTTATGTATTTGCCCCAGTCAAGTAAATAAATGGAGATGCTTACGCTGGGCTGTAGTGGCATTACACTCCAACTCCAAGGATTGCTGGCTATATAGAAACTTCCCAACCAGTCCAGACTTCCAAGCCCATTCTGAGAAAAATAGGCAAAGAAATGTAATTTCTCACACACCATTTCGGTTCTCAACCTTCCTCTGATTCCTAACGTATGTATAGGTACTTATTTACCAAAACATATAACGCCTATAGGCACGAGACCAGCTATAATAGATTTAGTTCTTGCTTACCTATACAAATGTGGATGAAACAGGAGTGGAGGCAGAAAATTTGAACCAGAGCTTTCATTCTTACAGTCTTACCCTTGGAAGCCGTGCAGTTTGTATGGAACGGAGGAGAGGAGCAGAGCTATGCCCCTTATACACTGTCGACTGTGGAATAAGATAGGATAGGAAGTGAGTAACTCAGGAAACAGAAAATGTTTTCTTCTCGTTAAATAATGTGAGTCTTACGAGTGGTGATCTTGACAGATGTTCTATTGCTTTTAGCTCCACTTAAAGATATTTCCTTCGTACAAGAAAAAATAAGATTACACACACTTGACTGCATTTTTACTTGTGTGTGTGTAGTGAACCTAGTTAGCTGCTCTGTCCTGTCCTACCCATGGTCTACATGCTTTCTCTTACATTTGAGAAGGTACATATTTCTTAGACTAAGCTTTCTGCCCAACCAAGTTGTATGGATGTATGTACGACGAACGTGCACATGGACTAGCTGCATCCGAAGGCTTGAACATTAACTAAAAGGGTTAACTACAACAGCATAAACCTAACGTGCCATACCCCACCAGCCACCAAAAGAATCAACGCCAGCAATCCAGCAATGGAACTTCTTTCCTCGTAGTTTGTACTCTGTAGCCATTCCTTACATAATAACCTATTGAGAACCGTAACTCGTGTAGTGACTACAAGATGACGATGAGAGTACTGAAATATTTACCCTTTAAAATCTAATGGGCTTTAACACTATTCCCCGTTAATAAAATAAAATGTTGGGCTCTCATAAAATCTCTTGATGGGAAAAACTTGAAGACCCAACATAGAAAACTGTGTATTTTGGTATTAATAGAAAGAAAGGTATAGTTATAGGCTAGTGCGGAGAAGTAGAGTTTATGTACATACATAGAGAAAGCAACAGCAGCCATAAAGGAAGCAAATATTATGGATCCGTTAAAAATGTGAAATGTGCTCGTGTGATGGCGGATGGTCCGCGTAGGCATTATGTCCAATGCTACGGTTCTGGTTCTTGTTCGGTTTTATGTTCTCTCTTGTTTCTACTTGTTTCGGTGTGAAACTGTGCGGCTCAGTGCCGAAGATCGAGAGGTCATATACCACTATGGTCCATAGCTTCATACCTATAATTATAGCCATTCCGTCATGGCTCTAACGGTTTGTTTGTGACTATAGGAGCACCTCGTTTAGTAGACAAAGCATGTTCCTCCACTATTACTTCAAGCGGAGCTTTATTCCCACTAGCTGTGACTCCAGCTTGATTCCTGGAATGTCTGTGTAAGCATTCTAATATATTTCAACAACCTATAACGTGATCTACGGTTTGAATTAGATAGCTACACTTAGTGCAATACTTGAACTGTGTCCCTATATAGCATTGTTGATGTCCCGTGAGATGTCCTGTTGGTTCGTCTTGTATTCTGCCTGGTTTTGTCACGTCCAGATTCACTAAATATGTACATGTTTACACCATAGTTAGTGTGTATTAGTATATACAATAGTGATCGAAGATAGAGCAATTATGTCTTGAATTTGAAAAGTGCGCCTAGGATCTATTCGACTCCTTTCGATCTCTCGCTCGCAAAAGATCTAAGACCTACAAGCCTCAGCTTGAGCACGTGGACGACGAAGATATAAGGATTTTCATTGCTTACCCTTACGATTACGATAAATGTCTTCGTTGTTAAGACTTGGAGCTCTCAAGAATTTGGAAAGCTGAGAGAAAGTAGAGTAAAGTAGGGGAAAGTACGGAAAGGGAAATTAATATCTGTAGTGATATGATATAATGAAAGCCGAGAGGTCTGGGTCTTGTGTACTTTCATGTTGGTTATTGGTTGTTGGGAAGTTGAAGATTGAGAAGGATAAAAGCAAGGGACGTCCAATCTAATCCTAATCTCGAGTGTTTAGGCCGCTTTCTCCTGTCTTCCAGCTCTTTCTCTTTTCCATGAGTTTCTGGCAGGATAAGCCATTGAAACGTCGATGTAGACACAAGTTACATACAAGTGACAGAAGTGCGTAATCGGAGGTACCTGTACAAATATGTATGCCTCAAGTTTTACAGTGATCCATATAGCATAGCATAAACCTTTGTCATCTTATTTCTCCAAAATGTTTTAGCATTTGATCGTACCTATGTACATGTTCATCTATACGACTTAGTCATTGCAATGTCTTAAACCTTAGTTTTATCTATATAAGATTTCACTCACACAGTCACCTTTGATCATTTTAAAATATTAATTCAATATTTTCCTCAATCTTGAACTCGATGTGACTTTCCCCAGGCTTTTACAAACAAGAAAATGGCTTTCCAAACCACTTTTCAATCTTAACTAAACATCAAAAAGATTTTCTCAATCCAGCAGAACCACTCATCATTTCATCCCAAAGATAATCAGACATTCCTCTGTAGTCAACAACAACTAAGAGGATATCTCAACCAGACCTTGACTTTCTGTTTGTTTGTATGTCATGGACTTTGCAGGTTAATTATCCTAAAAAACAATTTATATTTAAGTAGTTACCTACGTACATTCTGTACATTAAGCATATAATCTGCTAAATTTTTAAGGATTAAATCGAAATTAGTATACACCATTCACTGATATCATTTAAAAAAAACACACTTAAAATTACCACTCTTTGCGATATATATCTAACCAAAAAAATACTTTAAAGTAGTCGGTCTCCAAATTCAATTAGGGAAAGGTCCTTCCTTTATAAAATATTTTACGAGAATACACAACTGTAATTTATTTAAACACTCCATGTTCACGTGCGAGGAATAGACAAAATAGAGTTTGACCGGGAATACCGAACTACATGAAGTTTCATGCGTAGAAGAATTAGAAAAAAACTTTATGGAATTAAAATAACTTATTAAGTTATCTAAGAAGGTAGTTGAGATGAAGTAAAGTTTAACTTTATGAAGGGAATAATAATGATTACTTTTATTAGTAGAGTAATGACAAAGTTAAAGAGTATGGAAGATATAGGCTAGGCTCTGTTGGTGCGGCTGGATGGCTGTCGCTCAGTAAAGAAATGATGTGGTGTGTGCGGATGGGAATTGTAAACAAAGGCAGTTTAGACAACTGAAAGGGAGACTTGCAAACTTAAGCGAAACAATTCCGCAGAGTTGGGTCTTGAGTTTTGAGTGGGTAGGGTGTACGTATGAGAAGTATTCATGTAGAATGTGGAAACTGAGGATAATATTTTCTGTTGTGAAAGTAAATGAGAAAAGTAGAGAAATATCTTGGAAGGAGAAAGTCAGCCGAGGAGGGAGAAGATGAGCCATACTTATACTAACGGAAGTATTACTATCCCAGCTGGGTCCTTTGATTACACGGTGAGAGAGAGACTGCTTGGGCGTTGAGGTATACTCGTCTAAATGTGACCATAAGTTGGTCCACTAATGACTCTCAACTGAACCATTTACACAACAACTGTCAAATAATTCGCCATTTCCCAATCTTATTCTTTTATATGTACCCATCAAAAGACACTCGGCTTTCCCCTTTAACATCATCATATCTGTCATACCTTTCTCCACATCAACTTTCTCTTTTCCACTTTCCCAATTTTACTTTCCTTCTACTATTTTCAAACCAGCACGTTTTCAGCATAAATATACGTACTACCTATGCACATACATACATATGCTACCGTATATGTAAAAATCTATTTATTTTTCTTAAAAATGTAAATCGTTTAATTTTTTGTGTACATCCAACACCAGTGAAAACTGAAAATATTTAATGGTTTGACACGATCCTACATATAACTTCTTGTTCTAGGCAGTAACTCCGTTCGTTTTTATTATCACATTATCTTCCTTCCAACGTTGAAATTTTGAAATGATCCAAAATAAAATGTTATTGGAAATCGTACAATTGAAAGAAGCCCATGAAGCGAGAAGCGCCGTTCAATAGCAATAGTCATAGGATAGGAATGTAGCGTGAAGATGCTCATTCGGCAGACGAGGGTAGCAATAGAAAACGCTAACATTGCAAAAGCATTCAATTCCATTCATTTTATTATTTGCAATCGTCTCGCCCCTTTTTTTTCGATTTTTTTCCCTTTGCGTTTCCTTCTCGCTCCTCTTTCGTTTCACCAAGAAAGGTCAGTTTAGCTTACAAATATGTAGTCCATATGGATTCATAACCCGTAACAAATATACCGAATAAATATACATATACCTACACAAATGACACAGTGTCTACTGTCTGTATGCTTCCGCATATGTGTTTCCTTGGACGTGTAAGCCCTAGTATGCTACACTGCAGATTATTTAAGAGTATTGCAACATTGCAAGCGATTTTATGTGAAAGTGGACTGGACAGAGTTTTTTAAGCTAAGGAGCTTGGGTTACATACTTACTGGCCGAGTTTCTGGACGGAAATTACAAATTACAAGCTTGAGGAAATGAGAAGCGAATTCATCCATCATCTTATAGAGCATGGAATTCTAATCGGATCGGACTTGATTCAATGGGCATCTTAGGCTGTTGGTGAAAGTTTAAACTATACGGCATAAGGCACAGCAGGCTATTTTTACAGTCGGTTTTTTGTGTGGTTTCCTTCCCGTTTTTCCTAGCATTTCCTTCGGATGTTGTCCAAATTTTCTTTTGATTTAATAGCAATATGTGAATGTAGTGCGTTTATTGATTTTAAATGGACGAAGTCCACCCATCTGCCCGTCCTTTTAGATTGTATATAATAGGCTGGCCCCTTAATCAGCAGAACTAAAGCTGGTTCTGTACAGACTGTAACAAACTGGAAAGCTACTCTGCACTCTTGTCATTGAAGAAAAAAACAAAGAGACGGAAAACATTGGTTATATGCCAAGTAAGGCTAAATCAAAAACAGAATTAATGCCAAAGCCAATGCCATTGCATATCTGTAAAAACTTTGTTCTACTGCCAACTTGTATAATACCATTATATAGATAATTACAATAAATGCATTAAAAATTAACAATCGAATGAAAAATCGATTTATTGATTTAAAACAATCCCAAGGATATGTAACATACCGGGAATTTTTTAAAACTAAACTGACCTGGGTCGGAAGCTGTGTTTCTAAATACTACGTTACTATAAGGATACACACTCTGTTTTGTCCACTTCATTGTTGTTAGTCAGATGAAAACAAGAGCTTTTGTCAGCTGCCATTTTCATTAATAGAGGTGTTATAAATGTTCTTTGGGCTCTAATTTAGACAGGAGTACTTATATAAAATATTAAATATAAATCTTGTTTCCTGTGCCGTAACGTCGTAATGTGTGAACTGGCGCTAGACAGCAGGGTTGCAAGGATAGGAATATTTTATACATGAGTAATTACTGTTAGTTAGCTAGGTATTGAGTGACTGGATGCCAGTGCCAGTGCCAGCGGCAGGAGCATTGTAATTCCACGTTCCCCTCACACACAACAGTAGCAGCCCACAAAAAGAGATAAAGGGAGGGACAAGGGAGTGAGGAAGCAAAAGAGCGTGTGAGAAAAGCAAGTGTAATTTGACGTTGAAGAGTGTCCCAGAAGACACAAAGCACGTCTCCAGGGATCAACTGCCACTATACGGCACCACTGTAAAAAAAACTTGAACGAGAAAGGGCTGAGTTGAGTTTGAGTACAAGTTGCTGGGGGATGCTGATGCTGGTGCAGATGCTAGTTGGGCTTGCTTTCACGGTTTTGTATATCCGTAGTTTACAGTTTGGTACGGTGACTCCGTTTCTTTTTAAAGATCTCTCGACACTCGGTCTACCACCGCCAGAATACCACTACCACTAGTTACTTAGATAATATACATCCCCGTCTACTAGGGGCTTTCAATAGTGATGGTCTATCCGTGGAGTCCTATCTTTTTACAAGTGTTAAAAGTTTGTTTTGCCTTTCTTTAAAGGTGCTGTTCCTTGCGTTTTCCCTTTTTGAAAACATTCGTTTCGTGAATGTTTTTGAAATGGTATCAGAAATGTTTTGATACATGCTTTGTTTTAATTGTTTTGATGCAATGGTATTTTTAACGTTTTTATTGTTTTGAAGGCAGAATTGTAATGTTTTGATCAAATTATTGGCTTTTTAAACCGTGTTTTCATTGTTTTGATAGTATTTGAAAACGAATTTTCAAAGTGGTAGTTTTTGAAGCGTTCAAAAATATTTGTCCTTTATGATCTCTCTATTTTCGTTCCTAATGTTTCGGAAGTTTTTCAAATCGTTTGCATGTTGGAAAAATGAGTAAAAGTCATATTCAACCCGCTTGAAAGACTTGCCGTAGAATGCCCAAATCATGTGCCAACATTTTTGAAAGGCCCCTAATGCCTCAATTTGGAACCTAGTACATT
>JAQFZC010003982.1:0-17207 GCA_034695205.1 Dicyrtoma fusca | reverse complement strand
GATTGAAGCTTTGGAGCTGAGGCTGGAAATTTCCATTCCAGTCTGCAGTCCTAACCGCTCACCCAAGCACGCCTGCTTGACATGATTTAAGAGGATGGACGTTGACAGGGTGGAAAAGTCACACTCAGGACACTTGAAACCATTTTCCTTGAAATGTTTGCATCTCAAATGACGATGAACGTTTGAACTGTCACTGAACTTATAGAAGCAGAAAGGACATTTGTAGGGCTTTTCCCCGTTGTGTGACCTTAAATGATATTGTAAATTCCTTTTTCTTATTGTTCTGTATTTGCACAAGTGACACTTGAACTTCTTCTGCTCTTCAACCCACTTTGCGTCGCCTTGCTTTGGATTCGATTTCCAAATTTTCTCGTGGCTCTTTTGAACTGAGACGCGTGCGAATCCTCTCGTACAAAACTGACAATTATGAGGCTTCTCTCGAGTGTGTGTAAATATGTGGCATTGCAAATTTGCTTTGTGACTAAATTTTTGGTTGCAAAGGTTGCATAGAAATGGTTTCTCCCCCGTGTGGGACATCACATGGCTTTTTAAACTCGACATTTTCGCTGTTGAATGCGGGCAAAGTTTACAATTGAACTTCTTCTGATCATCAACCCACTTTGCGTCGCTTTGCTTTGGATTCAATTTGCAAATTCTTTCAAGCTTCTTATGAGTTCCAACTTGTGCGAATTCTTTCCTGCAAAACAGACAACTGTGTGGCTTCTCACGAGTGTGTGTGAATATGTGGTTTCGCAAGACTTTTCTGGAACCAAACTTGTTGTTACAAAGAGTGCAAGGAAATGGCTTCTCCCCCGTGTGGGTAACCATATGAGCTTTCAAACTGTACTTTACTGCTGTTGAATAAGGACAGAGTTGACACTTGAACCCTTTCTGCCTTTTAACCCAGTTTGGATCACTCTGCTTCGGATTAAGCTTGCAAATGTTTTCGTGGCGGATTTTCTGAGAATTTGTTCGAAACGCTTTTGTACAAAAGGCACAGCTATGATGTTTATCGCCTGTATGAGTCAAAATATGGCGTTTTAAATTATGTTTATCCGAACTTTTGAAGTTGCACAGAAGAGTGCACGTAAATGGCTTCTCTCACGTGTGGGATCGAAGGTGCTTCTTTACACTGGATTTAAACTTTGAAGAAAACTTGCAGACGTGACACTTGAAAGGCTTGGACCCTTTGCTTGAGTACGTGTATACCTTTAACCTTTTCAATTGTATTTGAAGAGTTTGTGTGATATTGAACCGAAGCAAGAACGCCTTCTCTGCTTTGATAATTTCCATGATTTTACTTTTTAATGTTCAGCACTTGAACAGAAAAACGCTGCCGATTTCTTGCCGTCACTTGGACGCTGTACTAATATTCAGATGTACTAAGAAGCACTGAACGTTTGCAAATCAACCTGGATGCAAATAAATGAAATCTGACTGATCAAAATAAATCTAATTTTATTAAAGGAAATAAATTAAATAAATTCGTTTAAAATTCACTTATCAAAATCTATAAGCTCTGAAGCTTTTACAGTGGCTTCTAGGCACCTAATTATACTAGGAGCTCCTGCAGGAAGAGTTGCTGAGCTGTTGAATTTGCTTTGTGAACTGAAAATATTTTTGTGGTGATAGATGTAAGCTTGTTTCCGCCCGTTTGTGTGAAGGCCGTTGGAAAAATGAGCTTTGGGCCCTGCAAAAGAGATTCAGGCTCCCTTTTCACCCGGCTTTCAAAAGAAAAAATTTGAGCTCATTCAAAAGAGTACGTGTGTAATTATGCACATTGGTTTTTGTATATATTCAGAAGTCCACGAATGCTCGTTCAATTGGACGGATGGAAGGGGAGCGACAGTTGGCGTGGTTCAGAAGTTTACAGGGCAACCTTTCCATCCGGCATTCTCTGTCAAATTCCGTTTTTGTAAGTCCACTGGAATGTTTGTAATAAATCATCCATGGAGTCTAATTGTGGCAAGGGTGCTGAAAGCTTCCGAACCAGGAGCGAAGTTTGCGTAGTAAACAATGCTTTTGTTGAGCTGTGGTGTATCGTGCTGTATGAGGTAGACGGGTAGTTGCAAAAGAACGCTTCTGTAATTTATTGTATGCTGCCGAGAAAAAAATATTATGAACATTACACGCTTAGGAAGCATTGAGGCTTCAAGAACAATCTGTAAAGGCATATACATACAATTGCATTGCATTGGTAGAAAGCTTATTAATGGGGACTACTTCATAGTTACATTAATAGGAAAATGTGGTATTTTGTCGAAATGCTGCTGCACTTTGGAAATTACAGTTGGTGCACTACAACTACAACCAGATAATTCGTGAATAAAATTATTTTTATTACTCAATATTTCGTTAGTGCCGATTTTTTCTGGTAAATGTAAAATTTCTCGAAACGCCAAGTTTTAAATAAAAACTATTTCTCAGAAAACCATTATTTGGATTTTCTTTTTTTTAAGAAGCAGTGAATAAATCTATTTTACACAAAAACACTAAATAAAAAAATCAATTTTGCACTAGAACACTTTTTAGTAGTTACAATTCTACTGCTCATATATTCTTACTATCTGTCTCTACGGGTCGGTTTTGACGCAACTACGCAATATTGGAGCATCAAACACATATTTTTACGTAGTTTAATTTACAGACACAAATTAAAAATAACATTGTTTCCCGGTTCCCAGCGTTACTTTCTAAACTCTATTTGAGCTGTGTCACTTCTTATTTGACAATGTTGTTCAGGAGTTAATTTAATACGATTTTGAAGTGTTGCTACTTTGCACATTCTAAGCGTGAAGAAGAACAACACCACTGCACTGCGTAGTATCCTATTTGTTGTCACACTTGCTCTGAAATGAGCTTTACAACATCACTGTCAGAAAAACGGGGAATGAGTTTTAACAAAAGTTAGTACGAACACTCTAATGTCTCACTCACGTCTTGGGTGTTATTCGAGAGAAGTTTATCCTGTAAGTTAAAAGTTCGTCATAGCAGGCCAACATCATGTAGTACTTTGTAATAGGGATGTGTTTTGAGATGCGGCGGAAATGAATTCAAGCTATTTCGGCAACAACGAGCTTAACAGCTTAAGCAATGATAATGACAAGTGTTTTACAGCACGCGCAATTTAACAAAATAAATGTTTTTCACAAAGAATCGATTTTGAGAGTAATTATATAAACAAATTTTAAAATTATTCTGCTAAATAATGCGCCTGAACGACGGAAAAGGCTTTTACACTCTGAACGTTTGAATTTAATACAATGTACTGACTCATTCTACTGGAAACTCATAATCTTTATTAAAATCTTTTGTACATGCGATTCTTCTAGTAATAAAGTGTTTGTCAAACGTATAACTCAGAAATTGACTATGCTGACTAACAAATACAGTTTTTCGAATGTGCTTCTTTGACATGATTTAAGAGCAACGACGTTGACAGCGTAGCAAAGGCACACTCAGGACACTTGTAACTATTTTGCTGAACATGTTTTTGCCTCAAATGAAGAAGAACGTTCCAATTTCGGGTGTATTTGCTTAAACAGAGAAAACATTTGTATGGCTTTTCGCCAGTGTGCGATCTTACATGGTTTTGCAGCTTACATTTTGTAATAGTACTGCATTTTCAAACGCTGCACTTAAACTTTTTCTGCTCTTCAACCCACTGAGCGTGGCCTTGCTTTGGATTCAATTTGCAAATCTTCTCATGCCTCTTCTGATCTGAGACTTGAGCAAATCCCTTTGAGCAAAATTGGCAACTGTGTGGCTTCTCACGAGTGTGTGTGAATATGTGCCTTCGTAAATGTGTTCCTGATCTAAACTTCTGGTTGCAAAAGTTGCATGTAAACGGCTTCTCTCCCGTGTGGGTCATCAGATGACGTGTTAAGTAGGATGTTTTAACTGCTGAATAAGGACACAGGACACATTTGAAAGTCTTCTGCATTTCAAGCCAACTTGGATCACGTTGCTTTGGATTGCGTTTGCAAACGTTTTCGTGAGCAGTTGTGTGAGCCTTCGTTCTAAATGGTTTGCTACAGAAGACGCAATTGTAATGTTTCTCTCCTGTGTGAGTCAAAATATGGCTGTATAAATGATTCCTTTGAGCACTTTTGTAATTGCAGAGCATGCAGTTAAAGGGCCTCTCTCCTGTATGAGATAGGAGATGTCTTTTCACTTTTGATTTAAATTTGCAAGAATATTCGCAAAGTTGGCAGTTGTAGAGCTTAACTCCTTTGTTTGAGTACGTGTACACTTTTAGCCTTGTCAAGTGTATTTGAAGAGTTTGTGTGATGTTGAACCGCAGTAGTAGCGCCTTGTCCTCATTGCTGCTTGCCATGATTTTACTTTCTAAACTTCCACACTTGAACCTGCAAACTCTACACCGTTTTACAGTCCATGGACGCTCCAGGGTTCACAAAAAACAAATTATATTCTAAGCTAGGGGCTTGATACGGTTATTAAACAAGTTGTGTGTGTTATTGAAATTATTTCAAATTAATAATGCACGATTGGTAGAGGTAGAAGTGAAACACCAGAGTACAATCTTGTCATTGCTCAGGTATGGTCAGGTTTTTGACAAAAAGTTAAAACCATTTTTAAGGAAAACTTTTAACGTAATCTTGGAAATTTTCTTAGCTGTATTTCAGTGAAAGCCTTAAAAAATCCACTGTTATTTTGTTACTAGGTATGTATAATAAAAAGATGAGGTTATGGCCGTTCAGTTTCAAAATCCATTCTAACTGCCTGAAGCCTCTTCCTTTATTTGAAGTAACTGCTCCGTGCGAATGAAATTATGTTAAATAAACGGAAAACTACGACGCTTCGAAGAAATTTCCTGGCACCAAATTAGTTGTAGGAAGAGTTCCTGGGAGTAGATGTTGAGCCGTTGAAGTTGCGTAGTGAACTCAAAATATTTTTGTAATAGAAGTTCGTCCTTTTTGGCTGCTTCATGTGGGGTCCTTTGACAGATGGTCTTTGAGGACTGCAACAGGGATTACAGCTCCCATTTCACCTTTTCACCTGCCTTTCAAAAGCAAATAGAATTGAGTTGATTCAGACGATGAGTGTGTCTGTAATTAAGTTGAGCTGCTGACTGAGAAGCGTGAGATATGCATGAGTAGTGGCAAAAGAAAATCATCTGTAAATCATTTAGGGCAGTACTTTTTGTACTTTGGACATTTTAAAAATATTTAGGTAATGCATTCGGATTAGCTTATAAATGATGTTGCATGCACGATGCACGGGCAAAAACGATAAACTTGTTGAACTAAACGTAAAAGCCTTATTATTAGTTTGGGGTGTTAACTTTGTTAAGTTGAATATAAAACCAAAGGCATTGCTAGTCGACTTTGGAATCATGGAGCTGTTAGAATCAGATCGGTTCTAGAAAATCTTACAATTTATGTAGAATTTAAAATTATATGTTACTTATAACTTTTTTATTATTTTTATTGCATTAAACCCTCTCTGGTATCCCTTAGGAACATATGGACGGTAAGGAACAGTTGGCAAGGCTTTTTTTTAAGCTTTTAGTTCTCAAAGTTTCCAGTTGGAATTTTTCTGCGAAATTCCATCTTTGCATGTATTGTACATTTGCATGTAGGGGCTGTAAAAAAATCCTTCTGTAAATTCAACAGGCGTACTACTTGCTGTGTTGATACGTACAGCCATACAAGTCAATATGTGTACTTCCTGCAGTAATTAAGTTCCGCAATAATAATGCTGACTAACAAATATAATTTTTCAAATGGGCTTCCTTGACATGTTTTAAGAGGTTAAAATAGGCGTCGACAGGGTTACGACGTCACACTAAAGACACTTGCAACCTTTTTCCTTGACGTGCATGTGTCTCGAGTGGCTATGAAGGCTTGAATTTTGGTCTTGAACATTCAGACAGAAATATATCATTACGCTCTGAATCTTATCCACAATCAAATATTTCACCTACAAAACGGCACCCACACGTTTTGCTTTATTTCAGACCGGTATCGTTTAGTATTCTATAAGCTTCTTGCAGTAATAAAGTTAGGACTTATCAATCTGCATTAACAATGCTTGCTAACAAATACACTTTTTATTTATTTTTTTTAATATTCTGCGTATTGATTGGATGTTATCTATGTGTTTCACTTTAGCAAATGTTTCACTTTTGAAATTGGCAATAAAACCGGTAATTAAAATTACAAAAACTTTTTCACAAAGAATTTCAGTTCACTGGCACCACTAAATAAATTGACACATTTACACAGATAAAACCAAGTTAAATCTCAATGGTCAAACTAAATCTAATTGCATTGAAGAAAAAATTCGGTTTAAATTAACTCATCGAAAGCTAAACACTAAGACGCTTTTACAGTAGCTTCTGGACACCAAATTTTAGCAACAACAAGCTTAAGTAGTGACAAGTATTTTACAGCTAGCTAAAATTAACAAAATAAATGTTTTTCACAAAGAATCAATTTTAAGAGTAATTTAATAAATGCATTTTTGAATTATTCTGCTAATAACGCGTCTGCACGACCGAAAATGCTTTTACACTCTGAACTTTTGAATTTATTAAAATACACCCACTCCTTCTAACGAAGACATTAAAATCTTTTAAGGATGCCATTCTTTGAGTAATAAAGATAAACTTGTCAAACTTACTAGTTAGCAATTGACAATGTTTACTAATATTTGTTAGTAAACATTATCAATTACTGTATTTACAGTTTTTTGGATGTGCTTCTTTGCAATGATTTAAGAGCAATGACGTTGACAGCGTAGCAAAGTCACACTCAGGAAACTTGTTACTATTTTAATGGACATGTGTTTGCCTCCAATGACGACGGAGGCTCGAATTTTGCCTGTATTTGCTGAAGCAGAGAGGACAGTTGTAGGATTTTCGCCGATTGTGCGACCTTAAGTGTTGTTTTAAACTCCCTTTAGTAATCGTCCTGTAAGTGCAGAATTGACACTTGAACTTCTTTTGCTCTTCAACCCACTTTTTGTCGCCTTGCTTTGGATTTAATTTGCAAATCGTCTCATGCGTATTCTGAGCTGTGACTTGTGCAAATCCTCTCGTGCAAAACTGGCAAGTGTGTGGCTTCTCGCGAGTGTGTGTGAATATGTGGCTTTGCAAGTGTGCTGTTAGTCTAAACTTTTTGTTGCAAAGGTTGCATGGAAATGGCTTCTCCTTCGTGTGGGTCATCATATGACGTTTCAAATAGGATTGTTGTGCTGCTGAATAAGGGCAAAGGTTACATATGAAAGCCTTGTGCATTTCAACCAAACTTGGATCACTCTGCCTCGGATTCATTTTGCAAATGTTTTCATGAGCCTTTTTATGAGCAATTTGTCTAAATGGTTTAGTACAAAAGGCGCAATTGTAATGTTTCTCTCCTGTATGAGTCAAAATATGACTGTTCAAATTATTCCTTTGAGCACTTCTGTAGTTGCAGAGCCTGCAATGAAAAGGCTTCTTTAGAGCATGAGATAGATTTCTTCTCACTTTGGATTTAAGGTTTGACGAGTGTTCAGAGTGATGGCCATTGTGGGTCTTATCGTTAGTTCCTTTCCTTGAGCACGTGTACACTTTCAACCTTGTCAGTTTGATTTGAAGGGTTTGTGTGATGTTGAACCGAAGCAGGAGCTCCTTGTCCTCCTTGCTGCTTGCCATGATTTTACCTTTTTTAAACACCTGAACCTGCAAACTCTGCAGAGTTTTGCAGTCTATTGGACCCTCCAGGGCTCACAAAAAAGCAATTATATAATAGGCAAGGGTTTTGATACTGATATTAAAAAACTTTGTGTGTGCTAACTAAAAGACCTAATGTTGCACGATTGGTAGAAGTAGAAATGAAATATAAGAGTACAATTTTGTCTTTGCTCTGATGGGGCCATGGTAGTGACAAAAAATAACAACTATTTTGAAGGAATACTTGTAAAGTAGTCTTCGATACTTGTTGAACAGTAGTTGGGTGAAAGTTTAAAGAAATCCGCCGTTCTTTTGGTACGATGTATAATGAAGGTATGGCGTTATGGATGTTCAGTTTCAAAATCCATTTTTACGGTGTGAAGCCTCGCTCCCTGCCAGTGAAATTTTGTTGAATAAACAGAAAAACTACGAGGCTTTGAAGTAGATTCTTGCCACTAAATTAATTGTAGGAAGAGTTCCTGGGAACAGATGTCGAGCCGTTGAAGAATTGTTGTAAACTAAAACAATTTGTGCAGTGGAAGTTGGTCTGTTTCTGACTGCCTCATGAGAAGGTCTTCAAAAAAAGGCTTTAGGACGGCAAAAGGGACTCACGCCCCTTCACCTTTTTACCTGGCCTTCAAAAGCAAAGATCTAGAGCTCATTCAGACGAATGTATACCTACATAATTATGTGCCTTAGAGGTTGTCTTTTAAGTCAAGAAGTTTTCTTTTCAGGGCAGGGCCTTCCAGAAATAACGCATCAATTTTTTATAAAACCCCGCTTCCATTTCGTCGTTATACGACTTTACCATGCAAACTAGTAAATACATATATATTAATATATTGAGAGCCTCATCCCTCCGCAACTGTACACGTAATTTAAGAACGACCCCAAATTGCAGGGTAAAGAGGAACGACGTGGATTCCAAGTTCACAGCTCAAGGTTTCCAGCTGGAATTCCGTGTTTCTGTATAACATTCCAGTCTAGACTCTATTTTGCTGGTGTCATTATATTTATTATTTGACAGTATTGTTTAGGAATTAAATACGGTTGTAAAAGGTGGCTCATTTCCTCATTGTAGATGTAAATAAGACAAACATCATTACATGGTTTCAGATCTACTGTTTTACCTGCACCGAACTGAAAGAAACTGTCACAAAAGGTGAATAAGTCACTGCAATATTTTTTTTACCGGCATACGCAAGCTGGCTCACGATTCGGATTTTTGTAAATGCGTTCCTTTTAAGTTAAAAGTACTACACGGTAGTTCGTTTGTAGGTACTTTGTAGTTGCGGATCTGTTTTGAGTTGCTGCGGGTACGAAAAGAAAGCCATCTTGGCAGTTGCAAACTTAAGTAGTGAAAACTACTTCACAGCAGTTTAAATGGGTCAAAATAATGTTTCTTACACGTCATCTATAAATTAATATAAAGTAAATAACATGTTCCAACGAGACTATATTAAATCAGCGTTACACGATTGAAGTTGTCCCAAGACTCACAAGAAAATAGCTTGACGTGCTAAATCCGCAATCAGTCAAACTGGCCAAAAATCTTTTACACAACCACTATGGACTGCGAATTGCATATTTTAATTGTAAAACGCGTGCCTAGCTCAAAATATATGGTGCAATTTTCTAAGATTTATTTACTTTAAATTAGAAAACTGAGATTTTTCATGCAATTTACGCTTGCAATTGTTTGGTCAAGATCGCCTCCTGCCTCCTCGCTGTGGTAAAATTCACCTTTTTTAATTTTATAGCACAATGATAAATGTGAATCAATAGACTAATTATTGCGTTAACTAATTTAAATTGTACACACTTTATAAAGTAATAATAACTACTTTTCACATTGTTGACAATTAAAAAACCTGAGTTTACTCAACTTAAGAAGTTCAAGATGTGATTTTACGCATTTAAAAAAAGTGAAAGCGTAGTTTAACGCAATTTTAAAAAGTGCAAAACGTGTTTATGATGTGTACGATATAGGTGGGCGGGCACATTGATTGGACATAAGTTCAAACTGGGTGTACGATTTACCATTGTATCAATAGAATTAAAAAAAATGCAAATTTATAATTGGTATCCGTTGTTGGAAAACAATGCCTTGCACTGTACTACCTGATACCTTAATAAAGTTAATAAATAAATAAATAGATTGATTGTTAGAATTGTAGATTGTAATTGTAATAGAATTGTTGCCCGAAGGACATTGCGTTGGTATAGCGAATAAGTCGAATTTCACTGATGCAATTAAACCCAGTTACACTGAAACTGATTTGGCATCCATTGAAAAAGAAAAACCATGATTTGATCTCTAGTTTACAGAATAAAAGAGTCACAGAAGTGTAGAATCCTTTTCACTGATAAAAGAATGCATGTCACTGACAAGGATTCTTACTGATTACTAATTTTCTTTATTATTATTCCACTTTATATAGCTCTCACTAGGTATTGCTCTCTTTATGTTACTACGAGGTTTACGGTAATTACGTATTTTATATTTTATGTGTTTATTATGTTTGCAATATTTAATACTTTCTTGTATCCCATAACATTTGAATTAATCGCAGTACTACAATCTTAAATTTCACTCGATTGCTAACGATTCTCGTAGCTACAGTGTATAATGAAAATCTGTCATGAAGGCGTTGAGTCTCTAATCCCTTCTTACCTTGCAAAACTTTTTCGCTGTCAGAAGTAACTTCTCACTGTCAATGAATATTGTTGGATTTAAAGGGAAAACTACGACACTTTTGAAGTGGCTTCTTAATAATATAAAACTGTACGAATAAGTATTGTAATTAATTAAAATATTAAATTAATTTCCGAAATACTACGCTTTTGCCGGTCGGAAAATACTTCTACAAGCTGACACTTTTAAACAGTCTAATGAATAGATTGCATGAGCGTAAAAAAGGCTACCTGCTCCTTTAAGGTTGGAAGGACACACCCTCTGAAGCGCTTGCTGCAGACGTAGGCTAGTAATAAAGTTTGCCTTAAAAAAACAGGTGATCTACCGAATATTAGGACACGTAATTTTTTAAATGGACTTCAATAGCTCGATTTTAAGATTTGGAAGTTGACAGCGTTCTAGTTCTAAAGTCATATTTAGGAGACTCCAAACCCTTTGGCCATCGCATGTGTGCGTCTCAAATGACGATGAAGGATTGAATTTTGGTGGCGCGTGAACAAGCAGAGAGGACAGTTGGACGGCTTTTCACCGGTGTGCGTCCTTACATGAACTTCTAAACTCTGTTTTGCTACTGTTCTGTGTGTGCATAAGTGACACTTGAACTTCTTCTGCTCTTCAACCCACTGAGCGTCGCCTTGCTTTGGATTCAATTTGCACATTTTCTCATGCCTCTTGCGATTTGTGACGCGTGCAAATCCTTTCGTGCAAAACTGGCAGTTGTGTGGCTTTTCACGAGTGTGTACAAAAAGATGCCCTCGTAATTCTTTTCTAGATCTAAACATTTTGTTGCAAAGGCTGCAGGAAATTGGCTTCTCCTCAGTGTGAGTCATCAAATGACGTTTTAAACTGGAATTTGCTTTTGTCGAGTAAGGACACAGTTGACATTTAAATGTCTTTTGCAATTGAACCCAACTTGGATCACTTTGTCTAGGATTCAGTTTGCAAGTTTTTTTGTGACGTGTTTTATGAGTTCTTGTTCTAAATGGTTTTTTACAGAAGTCACAATCGTAAGGCTTCTCGCCAGTGTGCGTCAGAATGTGGTTGTTTAAGGTTTCGCGTTTGAAACTTTTGTAATTGCAGAGATTGCACGAAAATGGCTTCTGCCCGGTATTGAGTTGCAGGTGCCTTTTAACATTGGATTTAAGCCTTGACGAATATCTGCAGAGGTGGCACTTGTGAAGCTTGACTACGTTGCTCGAGTACGGGTGCACTTTTAACCTAGTCAACTTTATTTGAAGAGTGTGCTTGATGTTGAACTGCAGCAGGAGCGCCTTCTCCTCTTCGCTGGCTCCCGTCATTTTAATTTTTAAAGTGCAAAACTTGAAGTTGGAAAGACTACACAGCTTCTGTGGTCGTTTAGACGTCCCTCGATGAAGATATGACACAATGGCCTTCAGCTTCTAAATTTTCCGTTGAAATGTAAAACTGTCTCGGTGTCAGAAGTAACTGTTCACTTCCGGTGTGTTCCGTGTTGGCGACATGGAAAGTCTACAGCACTTCTAAATTTGCTTCTGGGCACCTGATTATTAAATGAGTTGCCTGCGAATAGTTGTTGAGCCGTTGAAGAAGCGTGGTGAACTAAAAATATGTTTGTAATATTTGGTGGATAGCTTCTGAGGGCTCGGTGTGAAAGTCCTTGAAAAAATGGGCTTTGGGGGCTCAAGAAGGGATTAACACTCCCTTTTAACCTTTTTGCTTTGCTTGTAAAAGCAAAGCATTGAGCTCTTTTGGAGGCTGTTAATTAATGTGGTTTAGGCCTTGAGTTCAGGAATGTTGGTTCAAGTGCAGGAGTGGAAGTAGAGCGACAGTGGACGTAGCTCATGGTTTCCAGTCGGCATTCTCTCTAAATTATGTTTTTATTAATATGTGTATTGGAACGCATGTAAAAAAAATCCATCTAAACAATACTTTTCGTAGCCATTGACTTTAAAAATATATAAAAGTATTTACGAAATGTTTCCGGCAATGTTTCCTAACGTGGCAAACTGTTACTGAAGTGCCTTTTGCTTATACGTAGGTATGTATCGTCGGTTAAGAGGCAGAATGGGTTATATCCAAAAAAACACCAGAAGCAAAATGGTTCATATCCACGAACTCTTAAAAGCAAAGTGGCTCATATCCACGAAGTCTTAAATTTAAGAGTTTGTGGATATGAACCACTTTGCTTTTAAAAGTTCGTGGATATGAGAACCACTTTGCTTCTGATGTTTTTTGGATGTAACCCATTTTGCCTCTTAACCGACGGTATGCATTTTTGAAGTAATTACTATTAAAAAGTGTAGATGGAAAGAATTGAAATCTCATGAATTTTTCAGTTTACAAATCAGTTTGTAGGCACTTAAGTCAGGTAATTTATATAAGTGCTTCTGTCACTCATACATATTGAACATAACATGATCATTTTCAACTAAAAGTTCAAGCTCTAAAACTCTAACATTCTTACTGTCCATCTTTGCTGGTTTGTTTTGACGAAACTAAGCAATATTCAATAGCTTTGTATTACTGCTATTGTTGCATGGTACCAAATTCAATTTGGAGGCCCAAGTTAGAAATTAGATTTTTTTCTCGAGATATAGATTTGCATGCCTTCTAAACTCTATTTTAGCTGCTGTTATTACCTAAATTTATTATTTGACAGTATTGCTTAAGAATTAAATATGGTTGACCCGAGTCATGTATTTGCAGGTTGTAAACGTGAATGAGAACAACACACCTGCACAGCATTGTCTCAGGTCTACTGTTGTACATGCGCTGCAATGAACACTACAACACACTTTCAGAAACAAGGGGAATTAGATTGCAATTTTTATTTATTGGCATGCACAGCATAACACACGTTTTGAATTAAGTTTGTAAAATATTATTTTGTAAGTGAAAAGTATCACATGGCAGTTTAAAGATACCTTGAATTAGGTGTTGGATCTTTTCGGGAGTGCCGCGTTTATGAATACAACCTTACCGTAAATAATCTAATAGTATGCTCGCCAGACTCTCGAACACCGACGATTACGGTTAGTTTATAGAGACCCGCATAATAATGACGACGCCATTACAGACTTAAGTAGTAAAAAGTATTTTACAGCAGTTTAAAAAATAATGTTGATGCTTTTACAAATATTTGAATAAATTAAAATTTTAGATGAGTCTACAAAATAATACCTTTGCTGACAGAATATGCTACGACACCCAAAACCTTTTGAACCATCGACGAAAAAATCTTGGCAGAAGAGAACACCCGATTTTGTTTTAATGCAGACGTTTACCTTTTAATAAATACTGCATTAAAATTGTTACTAACGAACACAATTTTTCACATGCACTTCTTTGACATGCTTTAAGAGTTTAGACGTTGACAGGGTTGCAAAGTCACACTCCGGGCACTTGAAACCTTTTCCCGTAAAATGCTTTTGTCTCAAATGACTATGAAGGCCCGAATTTTGGCTACCCCTGAAGAAACAAAAAGGACATTTGAAGGGCTTTTCTCCAGTGTGCGACCGCAAATGATCTTCTAAACTCTTTTTTATTACTGTTCTGTATTTGCAGAGGTGACACTTGAACTTCTTCTGCTCTTCAACCCACTTTGCGTCGCCTTGCTTTGGATTCGATTTGCAAATTTTCTCATGTCTCTTCTGATTTGTCACATAAGCGAATTCGTTCGTGCAAAACTGGCAAATATGTGGCTTCTCACGAGTGTGTGTGAATATGTGGCCTTGCAAGTCTCGTCGTGACCTAAACCGATGGCTGCAAAGGGTGCATGCAAATGACTTCTCCCCCGTGTGAGTCATCATGTGACGTTTTAAATTGGAGTTTACTGCTGTTGAATAAGTGCAAAGCAGACACTTGAATTGCTTCTGCGTTTCAACCCAACTTAGATCACTCTGTCTTGGATTTAGCTTGCAAATTTTTTCATGTGAAGTTTTGCGACGGTTCATTGAAAATGATTTTGTACAAAAGGCACAGCTAAAAGGTTTCTCGCCCGTATGAGTCAAAATGTGACTGTTTAAGTCACCCCTGTGTGAGCTCTTGTAATTACAAAGACAGCATGCAAATAGCTTCTCTCCAGTGTGGGATCGGAGGTGAACTTTAAAGTTGGATTTACATTTTGAAGAATAGTTGCAGACGTCGGACTTGTAAGTCTTATCTTCTTTGTTTGAATACGTGTACACTTTTATCCTGGTCAATGATATTCGAAGAGTTAGTGTGATGTTGAAGCGATGCAGGAGCGCCTTCTCTGCTTTGCTGATTCCCATAATTTTACTTTTTAAAGTTCAGCACTTGAACCAGAAAACGTTGCCAAATTCTTTTAGTCACTTATTAAACGCTGTACTAATATTAAGGACCTAAGATGTAATTACTAAGACGCAAATTAAATCACTGTTGCACTATTGAATCTCTCGCTGGACGGGGATTGCATCTGTCAAGTGTAGCATGCATCAAAAATACTTTTTAAAAAAATGTGAGTGTCACAGTCGTTCACGCAAATAATTGTTCATGCCAACCCGGCTTCACTGTCTTTTCACATCCTTTTTTTTAACTAAACTCCAACGACGTTCTCAAAAGTTATTTCACGCTGAACATGTTTACTATGACGCCCGGCATGTTGAATTTTCAATTCATAGCTTCTTGACATATTTTCAAGAAACGGCAATTTTAATTAAATATTCCTTATTTGTAAATCATTATTATTGCGTCAATGACCCAGTTCAAAACGCTTAGCCCAAATCGTGTGCGTATACAGTTTTAACGTTGGGCGTGCACAGAATAAAAATAAAAGAATAAAATTGGTTTTCATAAAACTTTTATAAATATAAGTTAAAGGTGAGAAGAAGCCGTAAGGTTTTGGTTTTGACTGAGTAAATTCGTTTTCTTTGCTTGTGTGTCTCTGTTGTATATTTTAATTAGGACAATTATTACGCGTATAGATTGGATGTTGATGTTGTTCATGTGTCTACTGTAATTATGGATGTAAATGTTTTACTTTTGAATTTGGTAATAAAGCCAGCAATTAAAATTACGCCTTAATTCCTTATCCCAATGAATTTTAGTTCACTAAAAGCACTAATTGTTTGCAAATGAGCTTGGATGCAAATAAATTTAGTCTCGCTCATAAAACTAATTGTGTTGCAGGCAAAATTCGTGTTAAACTCACTGATCGAAAGTAATATGCTTCGTCACTTTTATACTAGCTTCTGGACACCCAATTGTTCTATTTAAGAGCTCCTGAGAACAGTTGCTGAGCAGTTGAATTTGCTTTGCGAACTGAAAATTTATTTTTTGGTATAGAAGTAAGCTTGTTTCCGACCTTTTATGTAAAGGCCTTTGGAAAAGGAGCTTTGGGGACTGCAAAGGGATTCACGCTCCCTTTTCAACTGACTTTCAAAAGCAAACACTTTAGCTTATTCAAAAGAGTTCGTGTGTCACTATGCACTTTAGTTTTGTATTCAGAAACCCACGAATATTCGTTCAATTGGACGAAAGGAAGGGGAGCGACAGCGTGGACGTGTTTCCTAGAAGATCCAGGTCAACCTTTTTAGCCGGCATTATGAGTGAAATTCTGTTTTTGTGGATGCATTTAATTGCGTGTATAAATCATCCATGGAAGCCAATAGCAGCAAGGGTGATTGTAGCTTCAGAACCGGGAGGGAGGATTGCGTAGAAAACTATTCTTTTGTTGAGCTGTGGGGCTGTGGGGTAGCGACAAAAAAATATTATGGGCATTAAATGCTTGAGAAAGCATCACGTCTTTAAGAACCATCCTTTAAGGCATAAGCATAGGCAGTATACATATATTCTTACGTAATTAAATTTACGTACTGAAATTAGAAATTGCTTTTTGTCCCCAGTGTGCCCCACACTTGCACTGAACTAAACTTTAAAACCTACTGCCCAAAAAAAGGGAATCACTTTCAGCAGTATTTATTACAAACACTCTAACTTGGCCTTAACTCACATACTGAGTGTCATTTGAGAGAAGTTTATCTTCTAAACCAAAACGTTTTGTATGGCAGTTCGCCTGTATATAATACATTGCGGTAGGGATCTGTTTTAAGATGCGGCGGAAATGAATAAAAGCTACTTTGGCAACAACGAGCTTAAGTAGTGACAAGTATTTTACACCTGTCTTAAGTTAACAAAATAATGTTTTTCACAAAGAACCAATTTTAACGGTAATTTTATAAAACATTTTAAAATTATTCTGCTAAATATTGCGTCTGCAGGACCAAACATACTTTTACACCCTGCACCTTTTGAGCTGGCATCTGACTGAGCAATTTAATTTAATAAAAGACGCCCATCCATTCTACTTCGGAAATTTATCGTTTATAAGTGCGATTCCTCTAGTAGTAAAGTTGAACTTGTCAAACTTACTACTTAACAATTGACAGTTCTGACTCTAAAATACAGTTTTTCACATGAGCTTCTCTGCAATGATTCAGGAGCAACGACGTCAACAGTGAGGCAAAGTCTCACGCAAAACAAGTGTAACCCTTTTCATGGACATGTTTTTGTCTCAAATGACGATGAAAGCCCGAATTTCGGCTGCCCCTGAAGAAGCAAAAAGGACATTTGAAGGGCTTTTCTCCAGTGTGCGACCTTAAGTGTTCTTCTAAATGCTGTTTTGTTCTTGTTCTGAAAGTACAGAAGTGACACTTGAACTTTGTAAAGAAAGGAGTGAGCAGAGCACAATAACTGACCAAATCAGTCGGCCCGCCAGAAATTGGCGGAGGCCAGACGGGACAAAGAGAGTAAAGGAAGCAGAGAAGAGTCCAAGCGGGGCGACAGAATGGGAAGTCGACCTGTGTTTGTGTTTGTTATTATTTATTTATTAATAATCAG